>JAWPHD010000023.1:600000-873411 GCA_037043455.1 Cyrtodaria siliqua | reverse complement strand
AAGCCGTCCGGTTGTTTTTCGACACGTGGCGTAAGATTTGTTTGAGCTGGGGTGCCGACTAACTTGCTGGGATGTTATGTTTGACTAAACGTCAGGTAATAGTCTGCTTTAGGGGGTGTAGATGATCCATTGGGGCACAATGCAGTGGTACTGAACTTTGTTGAGGTTAGAACCTGGGGGGTTCCAGGGAAGGGTTTATACTGGTTAGTGGATGGGTTGTAAGGTTGCAGTTTTACCATCGTATTCCTGACAGATATTCATGCTCTTTAAACCAAACTATCACCTGCTTTTAATTATTCAAATGAATGAAACATTAAATGCTTATGTCGTAAAGTGATAAACCATACTTCGATATAGACCGATAAAACAAACCGCATCATACATCAAACAAAGGCCACTGGAAACGCACGGACAGTTGACTATTTCTGCGGGGATCGCAGCGAGTTTGCTTTCGGCAGAGGTTATGGTCAGATAATCCAGGAATAGGGTTGGATGAATAGGGCACTGTAGTCACGATAATAAGACAGCACATGGCGGGTCTTTTGAAGTCCATCATCGACCGTCTGGTAAAGTGTGTTTAATTGGGTCCCCGCTGCCACCACCATGTGTTCGGAGCAAGTTATTCTTCATGGTGGGTTAGCTTGGGGGGCAATTGGACAGAAGGATGTACAGAAAGGCGTGTATTCACGAGAACTTTATTGCACGGCCCGTGGTGTTGTGAAAAATGGTGCGGGATGGCCCGAAGATCCGAATTTAGGTTAAGAGGCGGTATTCAGTCTCTGACGGGGAATGTATCGCGATTATCTGTGAGACCTCCCGCAGAATTACCACAACTGCCTAAACCCCCCTCGCCAGATGTGGGACTTATGTGGGTAAGGGGTTAGACCATGTAGAACAGGGAATCTGCATTTCAAACATCGTTACTGTTATCAAAGGACGATGTAGGCATTGTTTCTGTTTGTAGAGTCGTCATTGTTTTTGTTCGCTCTAAGTTTGTACATCCTCTTTCGTCTTGAGTTTTATAATAAAATGTTGTTGCAAAAAAAATATATAGAGGGAGTCAGAGCTGTCGTTGGTGAGGGGGTGCGAGCTATGACACGTGGCGTGAGTGGAGAGAGCGGGTAGAAGTCGGTGGGATGAATATATTATTAGCTGTACAGTTTCAGCACTTTGTCAATCCAATAATACAGGGTATTACGCTGTTATAAAACAAGTCACATGTAGGTTATAGCATTTTTACGCTGTTAATATCGGAACAGTAAATGTGTCCTGGGAAGAACACGGATGTCTCGCCAAATGGCGGGGTATGCTATACGTAACAATTGCAATTGTGTGTAAGTAGGTCATGTTTCATTCTCACTGACTTTCTTTTAGTATGAACATGTTGCTAGTCAGTAGGTGTTAGTGTGTATGAAACTTTGAAGAAAGCTGTACGGTTGTTACTATGTGCGAATCCACGTAATTAACCATTAAGTATGCAAAGATGTCAATGTCTTATTGACCTTTTTCTTGCAGGAACATAAATGGGACATGGGAAGATGTAAGTGTTATGAGTTTATAACGCTGAATGGCTTTTGGGTATCTGGAGTCAATGACTAAATCACGAACTTGTCCTGGTCCAGTAACCCTTTACATAACTCACCAGTTCAAAAAGACGGCAAGGTCATACCAACTGCCCTACTTATATGGTACTGGAACCTACTACTGTCTGTAATGTTTTTTGAAAAGCTGCCTGTATTTTGGTATATGAAGAATGGGCGTAATAAAATACTTAAATGTAAACGCAGTGCCAAAAAGTAGTCGCTAATTACAATTCATATAGACTCTACTTTTCATTTGAACAGTCATGGACCAAAAAATTTATTAAAGCCGAACAGGAAATGTAGCACAGATCACTCGAACCAAAAACGACACCTACAAATGAAGCATTATGAGTTTAAGGTTAAAATTGATCTATAAAATGACAATCCTCACGTGGGATGAAAAGATAACAATATGATTGAAATGTACGGAGAGGATTTTTTTTCGGTCTCCAAAATGGCACAAACAACACTATCGTGACAATTATGCAAGAAAAGTTTATATAATCGAATAGAAAATGTAGCTTCACTAGAACACAGTCATAGACTTGATTGTAAAATTTGATTGTAAAGTCTTGAATGAGAACATAGTAATTAAAGTAGGGCAACGTCATTCATATTGACCTACGTTGGTTAGGATAATATTGTTATTCGTTTAGATATATGTCAGTGTGGCAAGGCTGAGAAGCTCTACGGTCTGACCTACATCTAAGGAACTACTATTGGAATTGAGTATAAACGTTCGGCAGATGTTTGAGAAATGGATCTTAACGAAACACTTGAATGTAAGAACCGGGTGGTACGGACATACGAACGGACTGACGGACGAACAAGGCAGTCCCGTCGCAACCCTGAGGCACACTTTGGGGCTGTACATGCTACATATAAACAGCTTCTAATCGATAAATAATCATTTCACAAAGTTGGTGCTTAAAACAGTAATACATCTGATGAAGTTTGTCTGAACATGCACTAAAACGCAAGAAATTGAATTCAGTTTTGAGTGGCATGTGCCACCGGACCTTCATAGAAAGGGATTTGCCTCGGTTATATATCAGGGCTGGCTACATACCTGCAAGGGTCTCCTACATGGCCCGCGCTCGTGCATGGCGTGCATACCAATGGGCAGACTCATAGAGGCTCGAGGGGTTCAAGGCGGTCATATGGTCAGATCGCCTAGGCCGGGTAAACCACGCGGGATCTATTGGGATAACAAGAACCTATTGCTGCATAGCTGTGCTTGTTTCTACTGATGACCATTGGCCGGGATCAACGGTGGGTCAACTGATGTTTTATATAAATGTTGTATAGGAGGAATATAGGGACAAGAACCTTGTGGTTTTGAGGCCCTGACCATCAGAGTCTGGCAGTGGCACACATATTGAGGGGTGTGAGCAGCCATGGGCCAGCCTTGCAATGATGCCGGTAACATACGAACATACATACGCACGTAGCTAACGTTTCGGGTGTAGGGGCTAAGTGTTAAGAGTTGATTGCTGCATGCATTGCAATCAGGTGAACAAGTATATGTGCAGTGTTAGGAGGTTGTGGGAGCTGGTCTCGTGTGGCTTTTTTGGTTATGTGTATGTGGGTATAAAATACATTTTATATAAAAACTGGGTACCCAAGGGGAGAACCCGGCGCCGGCGGTTAGCAAATTGTAGGTGGTAACGGTTATGTTGGGTTCATGGTTGGTAACCATTGGGTATTTGGTAAGAGGGTATCATGTTGTGTTTTCACATAAAAAAGATGGCCACTAGTGCACCACGAAGATAAAATATGAGGGTTCTTGGTATACAGTGTCAAAATTTATCTATGATGTTGGATTTGTTCATAAATTGCAGGCTCGGGATGGAAACGCGCCAGCGAAGGGCGATGGTAGGGGACTGTGGTTACTACTCGGAATTTTCTGTCATCATTGACGTGTTGTTTTATAGTAAATTGAGGTACGGATGTAAACGCGCCGCAAAGTTAGCATTAAGTTCATGGTAACCATTGGACAAACTAAATCAAGAGATTTATTTATATAAGTTCAGGCACGGTTTGTAACGCGCCGCGAAGTTTGCATTAGGGTTCATGGTAACACATTGACAAACATAAACACGTTTTTGTTTATCTATGTTCAGGCACGGGTTGTAAACGCGGCCGCGAAGTTAGCATTAAGGTTCATGGTAACACATTGGAAAAACATAACAAGATTTTGTTTATATAAGTTCAGGCACGGATGTAAACGCGCCGGACGAGTTAGCATTGAGGTTCATGGTAACACATTGACAAACATAAACAAGATTTGTTTATATACGTTCAGGCACGGATCTGTAAACGCGCACCGCAGAAGAGTTTGCATTGAGGTTCATAGGTAACACATGACAAACATCAACAAAGATTTGTTTTTTTATATATAATTTCAGGTACGGATGTAAACGGCGCAGCCAAGTTACAGCTTGGGGGTCTCGGTAACACATTGACAAACATAGACAAGATTTTAATTATATAATTTCAGGCACGGGATGTAAACGCGCCGCGAGTTTGCATTGGAGGTTCATGTAACACATTGACAAACATAAACAAGATATTTTCTTTTATATAATTTCAGGCAATGATGTAAACTCGGCCCCGAAGTTTGCAGTAGTGGAGGTTCATGGTAGGAACACAGTGATCGCGGTATAGAGCATTTCGGTTCAAAAGTCATTTCATTGCATACAAGGAGAAAATTGTTTTATAATACAGGCATGGATGTGAAAGCGGAGTATTCTCGGGATTTGTATTCCGAGACGGTACCGAGATTTACCCAAACCCGACATACCAGAGACGTGGGTCACTCCAGCTGTGGCTGAGTTCTTAGGGGTAGCGCTGTTTGACGACCCAACAAACTCGGCATTCATAGCGTGGACGGGACGAGGACTCGAGTTTAAACTTATAGAACCCGAAGAAGTAAATAATAAAGTTTAAATTAATTGAACTTTCAATATGTCTAAACATCTGAAAACGGATGGGGCTATTATGTTTATTTACCACCACACACCACACGGGAAGGCGTTAACTAAAGGTGCTCCAGTCTATCTATGCACATACGTTCAGTTTCTTCTTTTATTCATTTCAACTGAATCTTTCCTTACATAACACACCCTAAACAGAGCTCCCACTGGTAAGAGTAAAGGGTTATTTTAAATATCAGGGGAGACTTTTGTTAATTAAAGATCTTTAATCAGTGATTTGAAATATGTTGTATACCATGTCTAAGGCAATCTCGGGGGCGCTTGTTTCGACCACTGGGTTTGTAAGCATTGACATAAGTAACTTTTACATATAACAATGAAACTGAGAAATAAATATTTTACAGCCAAACAGCTTTTTTGATTGGGATTTCCCATGTAAATTCCTTCTTGCCGAGACAGCAGAAAATGGAGAAATCAGAATAAAAGCGTTCGTCGTAATTTATTTTTGCTATAAAACGTGCAGAGTGTCTTAATTTATGTTTTACGCAACACATTAAACCCATTTGTTTTACACAATCTAAACAAAAATATGTTACTAATTTTTGATGCAGTAAGAAATGCCCCACGAAAACAATTTTTGCTGGTGATTTTTTTTATTTCTCAACAGATTTTGCAAAATAAGGGTATTTATATTTACCACTAAAAATGTCTGTGGCACTGATGTACATCTTATATAGGTACTACTTGACTTTTGTCGGAAAAGACGGGAAAAAACTTTGGTTGAAACAAGCGCCCCGCCCAGCCCAACAACTTCCTTTGTCTATTGTATTTGAATTCATTGGTCCGGACTTTTGACTTTTGTTCACGGAAATGGTCAGGACTTATTTTTTAGATCACCCGAGCCGAAGGCTGAAAAGTGATCTATTGGGATCAGTCGTCCGTCCGTCGTCCTCCGTCGTCGTCGTCGTCATTAACTTTCGCTTCAGAAGACTTCTCCTCAGAACCGCTTGGCTAATTTTGACCAAACGTCACGTGTATGATCCTTAGATGAATGGTTTTTAGATTTATTAAAATTAGGTCAGCGCGACATCCAAGATGGCCGCCTTTTTCATATATGATCGAAACATTAAAAAATCTTCTTCTCAAGAAGCGCTTTTACAGATTTCAACAGTTTTCCTTTAAATGATCGCCAACGCCTACACTATCTAGTTTGTTCAAATAAAGTCCCCGGGATCAAAAATGACCGTGCCCTGGGGATCCAAAGTTAGTATATTGAGATTTTGCATGTTTTTCATAGACTTATATAGGAAAAAACTTCAAGGAAAGAATCTCAAGGCAGAGAGCTTTCATATATTACATATAGCATCAGCTTATTGTCCTCTATTAAGTTTGTTCAAATGGTGACCTTAGGTCTAATTTGGCCCCGCCCGGAGGTCACAGTTTTTACATAGATTTATATAGGACAAAATTAAAACATTAAAAAATCTTCTTCTCTGAAACTGCAAGGACAGATGTTTAATATTTTACATTTGTTATAAGCTTATGGTCCTCTACCAAGTTTGTTCAAATGGTGACCCTGATGTCAATTTGGCCCGCCCCGGGGTCACAGTTTTACAGTAGACTTGTATAGGAAAAAAATCAAAAATCTTTTTCTCTGAAACTACAAGGGCCAAAGGTTTTAATATTTTGCATTTACTATAACATTATGGTCCTGTACCAGTTTGTTCAAATGATGACCCTGACGTCACATTTGGCCCCGCCCCTGGGGGTCAGAATTTTACATAGGCTTGTATAGGGAAAAACTAAAAAAATCTTCTCTGGAACTACAAGAGCCAGAGGTTTAATATTTTGCTATAAGCTTATGGTCCTCTACCAAGTTTTTTCAGATAGTGACCCTAGTGTCAAATTTGGCCCCGGTGGGATCACAGTTTTACATAGACTTATATAGTACATTTGTTTTAAACATTCTTCTCTGAAACTACAAGAGCCAGAGGTTTAATAGTTTGCATTTACTATACTCTTATGGTCCATTACCAACATTTGGCCGGGCCCCAGGGGTCACATGTTTTACATAGACTTGTATAGAGAAAAACTTGAAAAATCTTCTTCTCTGAAACCACAAGGCACACAGCTCTCATATAGTATATGTAGCCCTGGGGTCACATTTGGCCCTGCCCCAGGTATTGCACTCCGGCACCTTCATTTTGTATTTGCTCTTTACCAAACGTTGTCAGTGTCTTTATATCAATGTTATTAACACAACAGAGGCCACATTTCTTCAACAATCTTAACCAAACTTGCACAGATTATATATGACCATAATATTTCAAAGAAGTTTGAAATGTGGCAGTACTCAGGTGATCGCTTTAGGGCCATATTGGCCCTCTTGTTTGCCATCTTCTCTGTTGGAACCTTGTAAATTCATTATCCGAAATTCAGTTGTATCATCCATTACTTGTTAAGGCGTTCATACTTACGTCGTTTAAAAAATAATGGGGGAGTGGGGGCAGGGGTGTGGGGATGGGGGGGGGGGGGGAGTGGGGGGGGGGGGGTTGGGGTGCGAGGGGAATGCTATGCGGAATATGGTAATTTTTGGATAAATATATAGCTCTCTACTGCATACGTTTTTATTGTTGTAATAATTGTGTTTTCTTTCAGGTTGCTCGTAGATGGGGAATGCAGAAAAACCGACCGGCTATGAATTACGATAAGCTCAGTCGATCACTGCGTTATTACTACGAAAAAGGAATCATGCAGAAAGTTGCTGGAGAAAGATATGTGTATAAATTTGTGTGCGACCCAGAGGCACTTTTCTCGATGGCGTTTCCCGACAACCATAGACCGGTTCTCAAAACTGACTCCCCACATTCCGTTCCTGACGGATTTCGTGAATCGAGTCAATCGCCGGAAACGCAACCGCCATTTCCATTGACGTCATTACCACCGCCATCACAGATACCCCCACTTCCGGCAATCAGCATGGCATCACATACAGGGAATAACATATTTCAGCCACCCGATCCGCACCGATACCAGTACGTCCAGGAAATGCAGAAAATGTACAATTCAGGTCCATATATAGATTCGTGTGTTTATTGATGAGTGATTATACGCGATTATACGCATATAAGTATATGTTGCAAACTACAGAAAAGGTTTAAAACAACAGGAAAGGTTACAAACAACAGGAAAAGTTTAAATCAACAGGAAATATTTGAAATAACAGAAAATGTTAAAAACAACTGGAACAATTTAAAATAACAGGAACTATTTAAACAGCAGGAAAGGTTAAAAAGAACAACACGAAAGGTTATAAACAGCAGGAAAGGGTAACTCAACGACACCGGTTTAGAAATAAAGACGATATTGAAAACAATAGATAAAAATGTCAAAATAAATGACCTAGTCGTGCCATTTGATTTGGGATTTGTCTTGCACATAACTAGAATGTTGAAGAACGGAGCAATCTTAACTAATGCAAATAATTGGATAATCAGCAGTATAAATACATAAATGACAAAAACAAAAGCCAACAGTTCAACAAGTGTGTCATATACCCAATTATATACATTCAATCCAATACACGTATCCTGTGATGAAAAGGGAAACAAATGCATTATGACCGTTGTTGGGAAACATAGTGTGTTATCTCCCGTTAAAAAATCTTTTTATTTAGAAATATTCTGCCTTTATCCTAGAAACCATTACGGATATTGAGTTTTTCATTATTTGAGCTCTACTGGCCAATGGCAGAGCTTATGGCATGGTGTGTTGTCCGTCGTCTGTCCGTCCGTTAACTTTTACCTCGTTAAGACGATAGGGCCTTCATTTTTCATCCGATCAGGGGCGTAACTGTGCCTAAATCAGTGTGTAGGCACAAGGTCTGGGGTGGTCCGGTTGCATGCACCCTCCGTGAATTTTGGTTTGGTTCCTAAAGACCGCGAGCGAAAACAGTTCGAATTTTGTTTTCTGAATAGACCACGAGTAAAAATTGATATGAGCTGACCATACCCATCCACCCCCTACTCCCCTCAGATTTTATTGCATTTTTGGCATTTTTATTTTTTTGATTTCTGGGGACAATGTTTAGGCACGTGCCTACAGTGCCTATAGGCAGCTACGCCACTGCCGATCTTTACCAAACTTTAACAGATTGTTAATATCAATGAAAGCTCGGAAAAGTTCGAAAACCAGCCAGATCGGACCATTTACACTGGGGTTATGGCCCTTGATATTCTGAAATATGCTATATTTTGGCCTCATTAAGACGAAAGGGCCTTCATTTGGCTGGATTTCGGTGAAACTTTTCAGGGTTGATCAGTACCAAGCCTAGTTGTTCATATCGTCACCGTGTTCCGGTTGAATGTTTTAATACACAAACTTTGTCCTGACTAGTTCTCCCGAACCCCTGACCGGATTTAAACAAAACTCTTTAGGGATGATCAGTTCCTGGTCTAGTTGTGCAAATCATCGCCGTGCTCCGGTTGGATGATTTTTGGCAGAGTTATGACCCTTTAAAGGTTTTAATACACAAACATTGTCTGGACTAGTTCTCCTGAACCCCTCGCCAGATTTCAATGAAACTTTGCAGGGATGATCAGCACCAAGCCTAGTTGTGCATATCATCATCGAGATCGGGTTTATAGATTTTTAGCGGAGATGTGGCCCTTTAAAAAATGTTTTTGATACACAAACATTTTCCGGGCTAGTTCTCCTGAACCCCTGGCTGGATTTCAACGAAACTTGACAAGGATGATCAATATCAAGCGTAGCTGTGATATGTCCCCTTATACATAAACTTTATCTTTAGCCAGTAGAGCGTTCACAGGCCCTCTCGGGCCTTCTCGGGCCTCTTGTTTTGTTTATATTTCGGTTCTTACAAACGTTGAATGCTAAACTTAGAACTGTGTATTTATGATATGGGCTTATGCCTGTCGCTGTTTTTATCGGAAAGAAAAAGAAAGAAAAAATGCTTGATGTAGTTAAAACTCCAAAAATGCCTATCGCAAATTAAACGACAGGAACATTTTCGTTATATGTTATATAGATTATTTGTTCGTATTGTCGTTAATATAATATAAATGGATACATTTTAATCGCAAAAACGATGTTCCATGTAACATTTAAATGTAAATTTTAAATGTGTTAAAAATAAACATAATATATGTTAATGATCATGACGGGTGAAAAAACAATGTACGTGTTTTTTTTGAACAAAACCAATACCATTTCTTCAGTATATTGTTAGTGAACACGTTACCGAGTATCAATCAGACATATCAGACATATATATGAGCAGGATAAAATAAAAGTTGAATTCAACGTTGAATAGAGGATATTTGTTGTTTTGGAGTGAATAATAGATTTTATTTCATCGAGAAGTGTGAAAACTTTATATTTTCGCCTTTATATTTTCACGAATGCGAAGCATGAGTGTATATACTGAAGTTTGTTTTTCACGACAAAACAACAAATTTTCTTTTTATTTTATGCTTTATAATCAACCTGAGTAGACTAACGTGAACTGTAGTAGGCAGGAAAAAAAATTGACGACGTCATTGGCTTAGTATGAAAAAATTGCTGTTTTTAATTCCCCATAACTCCTAAACTACTTGACCGATTTCAATAATCTACGACTCATTTTCTTAGTTGAAATCATTTTTTGAAAAAAAATGACAACTGATATTGTTCAATGTAAATGACAATAATTCTGAAATACTTGACCAGTTTTAAAAACTATAGCTCATTTTCTTAGTTAGACCATTTACAGTCGAATGATATATATTAAACAATTATTTTCTAAACAAATAAAACAATTTTTTTTGATATTGGAAAAAAAGTAGTTCCGGCAGTGAAAAAATAAAGCTCTATATTTCACACGTGTCAGTGAAATACCACTTTTATTTCATTGCTAAAATCCACTATTTCACTGCTAAGCATAAAATAAATAAGTGTATCTAGTAATCATTGTGTGTTTCGTTTGGCAAGTTTCATTCACGTTGCACTTGGTATCATCGGCTATATGCAGCTACATGTATTATATGCGTAATATGATTGACATTAAAGGGACACACGACAATCTTGAAGATTTTATCAAGCTTTAAAATTAGCGTCTCGATTTATTTATCCAATATTATTTTGACTTAAACCTGCTTGCATATAATTAAATAAAATGTTGAGTTTTTTTAGTTTTTTTGTCTTATTCTACCATAGAGTTGAACATATTATTGGTGCATTATAATCAACAGTTAATGATGTGCACAAACCATTTGCTTTCTACTATTATTATAATGAATATTAATAATTGAACACATGCAAGTCATGTAGAAAAACTTACAGGATTCCGTGAGGTTTGCCGGATAATAACATCAAGATTGCCGCGTGTCCCTTTAATGTCACGATATTTTATTATTTTCCTGAAGATAACATATTAAAGGGTACCGTCAAATATAAAAGCAATGCATCGCTCTTTAACAGCGAAATCAAACGTTTATGCATGTATGGTCATGTTACATCTAAAAGTGCGTACGTCAGACTTTGCGCGAGGTCTAGGTGTCCGGCTTAACATTGACAGCTATAAGTTGATATTTTCTATTTTGAAAGACCTGAACATGATAAATAAGACTAAAGACTACTCCTTATTTACAAGGAAATTTCATTTCCATACTCCTTATTTACAAGGAAATTTCATTTCCATACTCCTTATTTACAAGGAAATTCCATTTCCGGAGTAATAAGTGCTGTCCTAGGTTACGAACCTGGCATTGAATTCACCAACCAGTTTTGAGAATATTCTTAGTCTTAAGTCCAAGTATGCAAATTTGAATCACACATATTTTTATATATGTTTAACGTATATAAACGTTCATTACAAGCTTCTATGTATAAATATGATCACTGCTAATAAATAGCAACGTAATACAAGTGTTACGTCTAAGAATATTCTCAGGAATGGTTGGTAAATTCAACGCCTGATGTATCCCTCTTAATTTGATGCTAAATACAGAAGCACTTTAACAAATATAACATGTGATTCACAGCTATTCACTACATATCATGCACACTGCTTTGTTTACATTTACATGTATTGCTTTTTAATTTATTTTTTGTTCAGGGTCCGCCTTTATCGGTAATTAGAGTCTTTATTTTAAATTGTTTTGTTTAAATTAGTTTATCGTGCTGTCTGTTTTTTTAAAGTTGAATTCGTTTAATATGTGCTAAACTGTTAGTCCAATCTCTGGAAATGTGAAAAGTCCTCTCGCGGTATGAGGTGATAAAAAGTAGCGTGTAGTAATGTGGAGGGATAATTACAAAACTGGTTTTGTATGATTTTTTCCTTGCCTCCAAACATGACTTGCTGTGCCCAAAGTCGTTGAGTCAACATGCTTCTTAACCCTTAACCAGCTAAGCACGACTACAATACCCTTTGCTATTGTAAACCCAGGCTGATCAGGGTTTACAATGTCCGGCTGCTGATCAGTCATTTTCCACAAGCCACCCTTAGTCACATAAATGGAATGGTCTTAATTCAAAGAAAGAACAGTCCATTATATATATGTAGCGGGTTAAGGGTTAAAGGAACACGGGACAATCTTGAAGTTTTATCAAGCGTCTCAAGTATTAATCCAGTATCTGTTTCAAGATTATTTATAAGAGCATTGGGAATGGCCGTAACTAATGTCACAACTTGTGGCCCGATCCATTTGCATACTTTGTAAAAAAAAAATGCAACACAATATATTTAAACCAGTATCATTTTGACTTTAAACCTGCTTGCATATAATTAAAAAAAATGTTGAGTTTTCATTTGTTCTTCTTATTCTACGATTGGTTTGAATATATTATTGGTGCAATATTGTTAAGAGTTAATAATATTAATAATTAATTTGCTTTCTACTATTCTTATAATTTATATTAATACATGAACAAATGCAAGTTATGTAGAAAACCTAACGAGACGCCGCGAGATTTTAAAAAGATCAAGATTGTCGTGTGTCCCTTTAAAGCAAATGATTGTCATGTTATATTTGGGTTTACTAATTGCCACAGTTTTTGCATCCACGATACATAGGTGCAAACTGAACTGTATTTTCAACTGATATTGGAAGTGTAATGAACTGAAATGGGGTTTTACGTCCTGTTAACACATTATTACAGTTCATAATTGGACATCAACCTCAGAGGGAGATAAGATGAGGATGACGTCCCATCAGACACGCCTCTGACAGGGAGCGAACACAGGCGGGGCAGGGATCTGTAGCTCTAAGCGCAGTCAGCTTGGTTTAGGATCTCACAAATTTGTTTTTCAAGTATATTGTGTACATCGTATATGCTCTGTATATGCGCATTCGTTCAAACTGACAAACTGAACTTTATGTAAAAGCAATGCATAAGGATTATATACCGGAAGTTCAGTTGAAAATATAGCATTATTCATGTATATGTTCGTTTATTCATTCATGTATAATATTATCTGTTGCAATAAACTAGGAATAAATTCTAATTCTTACATAAAACTACGTATACTAACAACAATGGCAAACGCCATTATGACTAACAGATGAGATAGTATTTCTTACTATACTAATATAACCGAAACGGGAATTTCCGCTATATATTGCATATATAATATGCTGCTGTTAATCGAATGGTACCTGGCTACGTTATACCTTTCATTTCTGAACAAAGCCAAAGACAACCCATAACATACCAAATGTCACCCCTTTAAAGTTTCCTTAGTAATAGAAAACGCATTTAGTTTAAGCAGGTGAGCAAACTTAGGATGATTTTTTTTTTTACAATGTCTTTACATTAAATACAGTACTGAAATTATCAAATTTTCAAAGCGGAACTTCAAAATTTATGAATTTCGTGTTAAACAAAGTGTACTGTGATTTAAATGTCTACAACAACACAGTTTTGTCCTATCTTCTACTAGTTGCAACCATTTTTATACAAATCATCTTGGATTTCTTTGGAATATGACGTGGAATTAAGTGTACAGTATATAAATCATATAGTGGAAATTTTCGATTTGCGTTTCTTTTTTTCCCTGTAGTAAATATATCTTTATTACATAAGTAACTGTTTAATGATACGGTCTGTTTAGTTAGCTAACTTTAAAATTAATACTGTCGTACAATCCGATGGTGTGGTGTAGTGTACGGGGTTATCATATATTTTCCCGGTTATCACGGGGTCTGTCGTTTGGTTCCCGAATACATCACGCCGGTTATTGAATGGCAATTTTTCTGAATATATAATTATATGTATATCTATATTATCTTACATTATTATGATACATTCATGACTTTGATTATAAGTGCTACTTTATTGTTCTGTTATATGTATAGTTAAATAAAATGTGATGTAAATAACAGAAATAAATAAATAAAATACTTTATAATATATACTTAACGTTGTCATTTTATTCCAACATTTCCAGCCAATCTATAAATAGACACGATGACCCTCATTTTATTTCTTACAAATAACAAAATATTAGTACAAGGAAACGTCTACGAAAAGTTGAACTAGATGTTGAGTCTGTCCTGGGCTGATAATTAATCATATAAAGCCCTGGTCTATCATAAAAG
This sequence comes from Cyrtodaria siliqua, assembly GCA_037043455.1. NCBI lineage: Eukaryota > Metazoa > Mollusca > Bivalvia > Adapedonta > Hiatellidae > Cyrtodaria > Cyrtodaria siliqua. Next base: position 859,296 of record JAWPHD010000023.1, on the reverse strand, counting down.
GAAATGTAAACCTGCTTTAACAGCTTCAGGATGGCGTGATGCAGTCAGTCGCCTCCTTTTAGGCACGGTTAAATAATAGACATGTAGGTAATGTAAATATACTGAGGAAAAAAAGAAACGCTACACGGGAATTTCCGCTATATATTGGATTTACAATATGCTGCTGTTAATCGAATGGTACATGGCTACGTAAGATCTTTCTTTCGGAAAAAAGACTAAAACAACACGTAACACAGCAAATAGTATTCCTGCAAAATTTCATTATTGACAGAGCACGCGTTTGTCCAAGCATGTAAGCAAATTTAGGATGCAACATTTTGCAAACTCTTTAAGTTAAATACAGTACTGAACTGGCTCAATTGTTACAAAGTGTACTGTGATTAAAACGTCTACAACATCACAGTTGTGTCCTTTCTCTAACTAACTGCAACCTTTGTTTTTTTAACAAAACGTCTTGGGATTTCCTTGAAATATTACTGGAAGTAAGTGTGCAGTATATACAATATATAGCGGAAAGTCCCGTGTCGCGTTTTTTTTCCTTTCAGTATATAAATCTTCAAGATAAAATCCCAAATTTCCATTATGAACACAACGGGGAACCGTTGAGTTTAGCTCTAGTAATGTCCACGCACCTAGAGCTCCTCCCACAGTTAATAGTCCAACTTCAATCAATGTGAACCATGTTCAAGGCAAACGTGGAAGTAATGATGATTCAGATAAAGATTCAACTGCAGAAAAACAGAAACGAGCAGAACTGGTCATTTTAGGGCTAGGTCCAATAATCTGGGGTCGTCCGACACCATTATACTCCACGACTTTCTATGCATAGACGTTAACATTATCAGGTTAACTGCATGACCAACTGGTCGTAACGGTTGCACATTTCCAACCTACACAACAAAACTAGAAACTATACTGACAAAATGGCTAATACAACTAAAATAATTGCGCATGTTAAAGTAAACAACTGAAAACACGTTCTAGTGATGAGATATATGGCGTGCATAAAGATATGATCTTAAACGTATTAGTGATGTGAGGAGCTCATACATTATCTCTTACTATTGCTAGTAAAGAATCATAGCTAAGCTATCTTGCTTCTCTCAACAGTAATATATTTTCTGAATTTGTCAGAAATAAAACAAATTTGTATGAGGTTAATTATTTTAAGAGGAAATTGATGAGAAATTGCTCCGTGATGACATTCAATTTAGTATCAATGGGGAAAGTTTGGACTAAATGATAATACTGATTTAAGAGGTAACACCAACGAGAAATTGTTCAGTGATGAAATACATTTGAGTAACGATGGTGGTCTTCCTTGTGCATATCCGTGGTTGAGGTGTTAACGACGTTGCGTTGTAAACCTTCTTGCCTCTCACCGCTGTGGGTTCGAATCCTACTGGGAGCTCAACTTGTAAGAAAGTGTCGATTCGTATGGATGGTGGGAGGAAAACAGTACTAAGAATAAATGGGTGGTGTACCCCCACCACACACAATTGGCCGTCATCTATAACCTTTAATGCGCTGAAAATTGCCGTTGAACTTCAAACAAATAAACAAACAAACAAACAAACAAACAAACTCATTATCAGTAATTTAGTAAGGTACTACTAAATTATGAATAGAGGAGTGCGAAGGCACCAAGATGGCAGAGGATCTCCAAATAAAGTTCAGCGTTGTCAACGTCTAAGATCTGGAAGGACAAGATCATACTTTAATAGGAGTAGGCCAGGTGATGACTACACTCAACGTGGACAAGTTGATAAAAAGGTCGATTATCAGGAAAGGCCAATCATTTGAGGTCCAAAAACCTAAGCTACCGTCCAGGAACTTGTCATTCGTGACATTCGCAGTATTAAGTTTATAAGGGATTCTATATGATAACTAAATAAATCCCTTTGCCAGTCTTTAATTAATACAAATATAGGGATCTTTTTGAAAAAAACACATATCTATTGAATAAGTTTAAACGAAGCCTGTGGATTCTCTATTTGCTCAAATGGCTCTTATAACGGGCTGTAGGGAAGGGTGGAGTGGGGTCAAGATGAGAAGTCAGATATTGCTGATTTTCTAACTTCCAAAAAAGGTTGTTTATTAAACTTGTCCAAGTTTTCATCGATATTAAGACAGAATATAGCATGCTTTCATTAAATCAAGGACCATAACTCCGGGGGCTTTTATCCGATATTGATGGTTCGAACTCGTATGGCTTTCATCAATATTAAGATTTTGGCCAAGTTTAGTTTTGGTCGGATGCAACACTTCGGTGCTAAATTGTTGACATGGCAGAATACAGCTTTTTTTTATTTAGATATTCAGTCTGTGGCCAAGTTCGGTAAAGATCAAATGTAAAATGAAGGTACTAGAATGTTGACATCACAACTTTAACGGACGCCAGACGGGCGGACGGGCAGACGACGGACAACAGACCATGGCGTAAGCCCTACCGGCCATTGGCCAATACAGCTATAACTGTTATAATGGAGGTATAATTGCCGTTCAGATTGCACTTAAAATGTATCAAATAAATTAAATGTATTGTCAGGAAATATCATTTTCAAATTTTCTCATCTTAATTTTCTCAATTATATGTTGATGTTTAAAGAAACCTTAAGTAAGTTAGTCCCACAGTAGAGGACAAAACCCAAAATTATCGTCCACACAATGCAATATTTCTTTATAAAATGTTATCTATAACAATACAAACCGTATTTATAAATGTCTCTAAAACTGCATCAACCATCATACAAACTTTATTTTTATTTATTTTTTCTGAACAGCCCCTACACATTACGCTCTCTAACTGAAATGAATTTATTGTATCATCTTTATAAAAAAAAAACGCCAAGAGAAAATATTATCTATTTGTAAAATGTTAATAGTAAAATAGTTACTAAAGTGAATATGAACAATTGAAGATATATGCTAGGTTATATGTATCTATACTACTAAAAGCATGGTCATCATGTGAATACTCGTATTCGATACCTGAACTCTGTATCGAAAAAATAATGCGACAATGCAAGACATAAACATACAATTCACTACATGTACACAGAGCATGTCATGTTAACTACTGTGGAAGAGAAGTAACATGGAAAGACAGGTTCAGTTTGCAACTTCAGGGTTGTCTTTCATATATATTAAATTCCCCTTTTAAATCTGATGCGCTTCACTTAAAGCATATAGGCTAAGATGGCTGGCAAGTATACATTTAGTCCGGTTGTAGCCATGACCCATAATATAAAACTAATTATCGTGCTCACAATGTTTTTAATGGTTTTAATATATTTAAGGTATGCTGATTCTGAATCTCAATGATTGAAATATCCAAGATGGCCGCCAAGATGGCTGCCATGACATTATAATGACAATATATTGGCTTCTGCATTAGCCAGGACAATCATTTTGGTGTATATGATTAGGTTTTGGTGGTCAAGGAATCCATTTCTGACTCCACCTTACTTATAACTTAAATACAAATATCCAAGATGGCTGCCAAGGTGGTTGCCGTGACATTACAATGACGATATCTTGGCTTCTGCATTAGCTAGGACAATCATATTGGTGTCTATTACTACGTATTTGGGGTCAAATAGTTTATTTCTGACTCCACCTTACCTATAAGATAAAAACAAATATTCAAGATGGCTGCCAAGATGGTTGCCGTGACTTTACAATGACAATATCTTGGCTTAGGCATTAGCTAGGACAATCATTTTTGAGTCTATGAGTAGGTTTGTTGGGTCAAAAAATCCATTTCAGACTTATTCCAGCGCTTATTACTATTATTACTTATAAGTCAAATACAAATATCCAAGATGGCTGCCAAGAAAGATGGCTTTCGTGAAATTAACATGACCATATATTGAATTGTACATTAACTTGCAAACTTCTTTTTGTGTTTATGGCTAGGTTTCGGGGATCATCTTAGTAATTCATATGCTTAATTAATCTGTTAATCTCGAAAAGGTACTGACTTGGAACGGTCAGTAGGCAATATGGCCCACTGGTTAGCTTATATAGATTTGATGTACACAACCTCGCTAGTATCCTGTCTTTAGCGTTCAAATTGACAAGAGTGTGTAAATAAAAGTACTTCCCAATAAAAGGAAATCCGTAAAAATAAATTCCACATCCAGAGAAAGTAGGAAACGATACACGTATATGTTATTGTAAAACTCTATAAAACATAGAAACACCTCAAGATATATCCAAAAGTGTACTGAACAAACACAGCAGTTGCAGACAAAGAGAAAAACAATCTAGAGTACGACCACAAAACCCGAGGGACGAAAGTTCATGCACCAGCCTCCCCTTTCAAGGTTTCAGAAGAGGCAAACATAGAGTCTCGCTAGGTTGTCCGGTCATCGCACAAGAGAAAAGTGAAGCGTAGTGACTGACTGTAGAGGGGTCAATCACCAAACATGCAGTGCGTTATAATAATAATAAAGGGTCGTATCCTTTTCTGACTAACTTCCTGATTAATTTTATAAAGTAGTCAGGAAATCCGTCAGACCTCTTTAATTTCCGAAATTTATATCTCCAAAGAATAAGGTTGTGATATTCCTAGTCGCAGAAAAGTTTTTATGTTGGTGGTTTACTTCTCCAGCAGGTTTTCGTTGCAGCGATAGAACTTTGTGAAAGATCTACGTAGCTTGAATCGATTTTATGTGTATACAATCCTCGCTATTATCCTGTCTTCAGCGCCCAAATAAACAAGACGGTGTAAACCAAACTACATCCCATCAAAAGGAATTCACTAACAATAAAGTCCACATCCACAGAAACTAACAAAAGAAATACTAAGATGTTGTTGTAAAAACCATGTATTCACATCTTTCAAAATGACAAACAATACATGTATACAATTCGGTGTGATGGCGCGCAGCGAACCAGTTCAAACACAGTACACTTTAAAGTTCTCCGGCCATGTTTTGTTTCATGAACATGTTTATGTTCATTTAAATCGAAATCAATACCACACCCGATTACCGGCAGCCGTAGGCACCGTTCGGCAGCCGTAGGTACAGTTCCCGGTAAACAAAACAAGTTTCAAAAGGGTAAGTAAATCTAGTTTTCTGACTTGTTAGCCTTAAACTATTAGAAAAGTGAATCGGCCATTTTAATATGGAAGGAATGTTGTGTATGTCACCTGATTCCCGTGAAATTTGAACCTATATTATGCGAGTTATGGTAGGTTAAATGTTGAAATTAAGCTAAATAATGTGGTTGTAGAAAGTTAGAGACCTGGTTCTCGGTAAATATTCAAGTTTAAGATATTTCAGACATACTGTCATAAAATATAATCTTTCCTAAATAAACAGTCCAAATTTTAGCCCACAGAACATTTTATTTAAAGAGTTGTGGGTTTTTAAACTCGACCGGGTATTAAAAAATGGCAGGAGTACGGTACAGTTCCATTATTTATTAACAGGTAGCTAGTACAGTTCGAAAAATGGCAGGAGTATGGTACAGTTTCAATAAAATCGGACGCTAAAGTCTTTTCTCCTTTGATATAGTGGTGTAATTGAAGAAGTACTCTATATAGAATTACATACATCTTTCAGTCCTTCCATAAACGATTTCTATAAGTATTTAAGAAAACCCACCAACCGTAGGGACACGTGAATATAGGCTCTTTTGAACCTTCATTCCGACGGTACAGTACAGAGAAAGGCATGTGAATATGGTCTATATGCCCTTTGAACACTTTTGAAATAAAGGCTTTTCCGCTTTTAACTCACATTTCAATGTCAAATATACAGGCGGGGATAATGGCCGTCCCTCGGACTGTGTTCTTGTGTCAATTTTACCGATATCATTCAAGTAGCTTTCCTATTTCCGAAACGATAGCTATTGTGAACTAATGTTGTTCAATGTGCCTAATTGGCTAGAGTGTCTGTGGTTTTCTATCACTTCTCAGGTTTCTACACTTTCATACAATCTTTATTAGACTTGTTAAAATGTTTATCAAAAGAAGTTATTACACTATGATTTTGCAACGCAATGCATGTTTAGTGGTTGACTCATTTACAGTTAACCACTATGCTTTCCTCTTTGATTGTGCGATGTGTTGTAGTTATATTGTGCGATGTGTTGTAGTTATATTGTGCGATGTGTTGTAGTTATATTGTGCGATGTGTTGTAGTTATATTGTGCGATGTGTTGTGCGATGTGTTGTAGTTATATTGTGCGATGTGTTGTAGTTATATTGTGCGATGTGTTGTAGTTATATTGTGCGATGTGTTGTAGTTATATTGTGCGATGTGTTGTAGTTATATTGTGCGATGTGTTGTAGTTATATTGTGCGATGTGTTGTAGTTATATTGCATATTAATGCTGCCTAATTTATTAGAGAATCCACCATGGCGGCGATTTCTTAATTTATGTATCGTTTTATTGGGATGATAGTATATTATTAATGAGGTTTGGTGCACACTAGAACCTGGTGTAAACTCCCCACTCACCCCAGCGGCCTCTTTTGCCACTGGCCGTTAAAAAGTGGTAGCACTATTGTCAACCATTTTATGTGTGTGATGTCATATATCTTGCATTTTTCATCCTGGTATTTCTTGTTTGTTTCTATGCGTGTGTTCGGTTGACTGTGATCCTTAAATGCTGCATTTCCTGTTTGTTTGACTTGTATATTTACATTTGGATACATTTGCTGCGAATATGGGTACGTTAACTTTATATATATGTTAATAAAGCATGCTATACTATTCAAAGCTATTGTCTCTTATTCAAACTCATGACTGTGTATTCATGGTAAGCTACTACAACTGATACGAATAGAATACGAAAATAAATTGATTGGTTCGACGTAATACAAGTAGTAGCAAAGGAGTTCAACAAGGGGTGATTTTTCACCAACTTTATTTTCTATATATGTGAATGATATCGCCAAAGATTCAAGATGTAACGGGTAACTTTATCTGATCTACTGAGTTAAGCTCATCTCATTGCATGCTGACGACATTATAACTTTACTGAGAATGAAATAATGGTAATAAATGTTAGATGAAGTAATCGAAGGGTTAAAAAAATGGCGCATGTGCATCAACGAAACAAAACTAAGGTATTGCATTTATGATCCAAACGTGTACATACGTCGGACTTTCAAATTTGGAAATAAATGTACGGATTTCGAATGTAATTATAAATGACATGGGTTTATAGTTCAATGATCCGCTAGCAAAGAATCTGCCCATTGAAGAGATAGAAGAATCTGCCTGTAGAGCGCTAAATGTAATACCAGTGGTTCTATGTGCTAGAGGAATGAGGTACAGTCTGCATACAAACATGGTTGAAATTTTTATTAAATCAGTACTATTCTATTGTTCTAGTATAACGAGTCAGAAATAATGTAACAAAACACAAGATAGCGGCCAGAAGTTAGCATGATATTCGATATTCGACATTCGATATTCAAGATATTCAAGTTGAATATCGAAAAACAAAAAACTCGAGATTCGTTATTCAACAAAAAAACAAACAACTGAATATCGAAAAACAAAAAACTCGAGATTCGTTATTCAACAAAAAAAATATCTGAATATCGAAAAACAAAAAAACTTTAGATTCGTTATTCAAAAAATAAGTTTTGAATGTCGAAAAACAAAAATCTCGAGATTCGTTATTCAACAACAAAAAAATCTGAATATCGAAAAACAAAAAACTCAAGATTATTTATTCAACCAAAACAATCTGAATATCGAAAAACAAAAAACTCGAGATTCATTATTCAAAAAATAAGTTTTGAATGCCGAAAAACAAAAAAACTCGAGATTCGTTATTAAACAAAAAAAATCTGAATATCGAAAAACAAAAAACTCGAGATTGGTTATTTAATAAAAAAAATCTGAATATCGAAAAATAAAAAACTCGAGATTCGTTATTCAACAAAAAAAAATCTGAATATCGAAAAACAAAAAAATCGAGATTCGTTATTCAACCAAAAAAATCTGAATATCGAAAAACAAAAAATACTCGAGATTCGTTATTCAACCAAAAAAATCTGAATATCGAAAAACAAAAAACTGGAGATTCGTTATTCAAAAAGTAAGTTTTGAATGTCGAAAAACAAAAAACTCGAGATTCGTTATTCAACAAAAAATTCTGAATATCGAAAAACAAAAAACTCGAGATTCGTTATTCAACAAAAAAAATCTGAATTTCAAAAAACAAAAAACTCGAGATTCGTTATTCAACAGAAAAAATCTGAATATCGAAAAACAAAAAAAATCGAGATTCGTTATTCAACAAAAAAAAATCTGAATATCGAAAAACAAAAAACTCGAGATTCGTTATTCAACCAAAAAAATCTGAATATCGAAAAACAAAAAACTCGAGATTCGTTATTTAACCAAGAAAATCTGAATATCGAAAAACGAAAAACTCTATTCAAAAAATAAGTTTTGAATGTCGAAAAACAAAAAACTCGAGATTCGATATTCATCAAATAAATTTTGAATGTAAAAAAACTCGAGATTCGTTATTCAACAAAAAAAACACTGAATATCGAAAAACAAAAAAACTCGAGATTCGTTATTCAACAAAAAAATCTCAATATCGAAAAACAAAAAACTCGAGATTCGTTATTCAACAAAAAAAATCTGAATATCGAAAAACAAAAAACTCGAGATTCGTTTTTCAAAAAAAATAATCTGAATAACGAAAAACAAAAAACTCGAGATTCATTATTCAACAAAAAAAATCTGAATATCGAAAAACAAAAAACTCGAGATTCGTTATTAAACAAAAAAACAACATATGGCAATACATATGAGCCATTATCAAACAAATTAAAGTGAGGTAATCAGAAAAAAAAGTTTACTCAGTTTAAATCACCTATCAAGATTATGTTTTAGCGAAAACAAAACACACGGAAAATATGACTTTCACCTTGGTAATACTGGTGTTAAGTAATGTCTACTAATTACAACAAAACATAGGACCAAGTATCAAAGAAATGAGGCATTCAGAAGAAAACTGAGGTTAAGTTACCTAACCAGGGCTAAGTTTTGACAATAACGCAAAAGATGACCTTGACCTTAGTAGTATTGGTGTTAAGTGATGAGCACTAATGCCAACAATGCATATGATTAACTATCAAACAAAGAAAGGCAGCACTCAGAAAAAGTTAATTGAAGTTATAAACAAGGTTACGTTACCTAACCAAGTTTAAGTTTTATGAACATAAATCAAAATATTACCTACATCTTGGTAAAGTTAGCGTTAAGTGCTGTCCATCAATACCAACAATACGTATGACCAACTATCAAGCAACGTGAGACATTCAGAAAAAAATAATTGGAGTTAAGATACCTGAGATTAATGAACTTGAAGTTGGCAGTAGCAGTAGCAGCAGTAGCAGTAGCTACTGCCAGCAGTAGCAGCAGTAGCAGCAGTAGCTACTGCCAACAGTAGCAGCAGCAGTAGCAGTAGCAGCAGTAGAATCAATAGTCATCGTAAGTATGTTTTCTTTGCGCAAGTATGTTGTTTCTACTTCTCACCATCATGTATAACAGACAACCCATTTCGCAACCAACATATGTTTGCTACTGCTATTGCTACTGCTACTGCTAACTACTGCCAGCAGTAGCAGCAGTAGCAGTAGCTACTGCCAGTAGTAGCAACAGTAGCAGTAGCTACTGCAAGCAGTAGAATCAATAGTCATCGTAAGTATGTTTTCTTTGCGCAAGTATGTTGTTTCTACTTCCCACCTTCATGTTTAACAAACAACCCATTTCGCAACCTTCATATGTTTGCTTCTGCCAACTACTGCCAGCAGTAGCAGCAGTAGCAGTAGCTACTGCCAGCAGTAGCAGTAGGTAGTAGAGCACCATCTCAATATATATACTCATCGCAAGAATATTTTCTTTGCGCAAGTATGTTGTTTCTACTTTCTCACCATCATACCCCTTTCGCAACCTGCATATGTTTACACAACCGCTTCGTCCAGTAATATCATTGCTTATATGCTTTGTTCTCTATCGTCATAGATGTAACTTTTCAGCTACTGCTAGCAGTAGGAGCAATAGCAGCAGTGGCAATAGCTACTACTAGTATTATCAGCAGTAGCAGTAGCTACAGCTAGCATTTGCACAGTAGCAGTAGCTATTGTTAGGTTATAATAGCGTAAATGTGTCTCCATTGCCCTTCTATAGTAAAGTTAGAATGATGTTGACAACCTGTTAAAAACTCAAACCTCTTTAGAACTCTGGGAAACTTACTTTATCATGCAAATAAACATGTCTGCTATTAAACATCAACAAGGAAATAGGGGGTTTAATACCTTCTAAGAAACATTTCTTCAGTTGTATACTAACACCGGGTCAAAGGTCAACACTATTTTTACCCCTTGCAATTTCATACCCTGTTTACTTTCACTTCTCAAATTTATATCAAAAACTGTCAAAAACATGATGAGCTGCATTTTCAAATATCAACAACATATCCAGAATACAGTTAGAGCCAAACAATAACAGGAAACTGCACTAAAAAAAGTTTTTAAAGAAAAAACGACTAGCCGTCTTTAATACAGAACTACTTTCGATTGCACCAGGCGAGCACATCCGGCTGATTTAGTGGAAATAAACCTAAATGGAATATTTTTGCGTCATGTTTTTTTAATTAAACTGGTCGATTTAATCCAACAACTTAATAAAAGAACATTTTGACGTGTTTCGCAATGCCGAAATGACTTTGTCTTAAAATTATTGCGATTTACCTGCGCTTGACCATGCATTAAATCGAGTCGATTTTGTCGCGAAATTAAGAAATAATAAAAAAAGCAATATCTCAGCAACCGTTCAACATTTTCTCATCAAATCAACTCTGGTGGCTTTGTTTTGCATCCCTGAGATGTATACCACACATTTTGCCATATATCTGTCACAAAAATTCCAAGAAAATGACAAATATCACATTTTTAGAGAAAATCAGAAAATTTGAGGAAAAGTTGCCAAAAACACTCTAAAATAGTCTAAAAGTCTAAAAATGATATTTGTTTTCTCTGTTTCTGAGTTCAACGCACCTATTCAAACAAAATAAATGCCTAGAAAATAATTTTTTATGCAGTTCTGAAAAATACATGATTTCTCCTTATAGGTTATAATAGTGTAAAGGAGTCTCCATTGCCCTTCCATAGTAAAGTTAGAATGTTGACAACCTGTTAAAAACTCAAACTTCGTTAGAATTCTGGGAAACTTACTTTATCATGCAAATAAACATGTCTGCTATTAAACATCAACAAGGAAATAGGGGATTAATACCTTCGAAGAAACATTTCTTCAGTTGTATGCTAACACCGGGTCAAAGGTCAACACTTTTTTTTACCCCTTGCAATTTCATACCCTGTTTACTTTCACTTCTCAAATTTATTTCAAAAACTGTCAAAAACATGATGATATTTTCAAATATCAACAAAATGTCTAGAATACAGTTACAGCCAAAAAATAACAGGAAACTGCACTAAAAAAAGTTTTTAAAGAAAAAAAGATTAGCACTCTTTAATACAGAACTACTTTCGACTGCACCAGGCGAGCACATCCGGCTGATTTAGTGGAATTAAACCTGTTAGCGTAACAACAGTAGCAGTTAGTGATTGTAGCAGTTAGATTCTCTTTTTAACCTTCAAGTTTTATACACAACCCTCAGCAGTAGCAGCAGTAACAGCAGTAGCAGTATCTAACCAAGGCACAGACGTAAAGAAAGTGTCAGGGCGCTGGGCGCACGCATGGAGAAGATATAGCAGTAGCAATAGCAGCAGTAGCAACAGTAGTTTCTACTTTTATTTTTAACCATCACGTTTTATAGAAAAAACCTTTCGCAACCATCATATGTTTACCTGCTTCGCCAAATAATATCATGGTTTATATGTTTTGTTTTCTACCGTTACTGCTATAACATTTCAGATACTGCTAGTAGTAGAAGTAACAGTAACAGCAGTAGCAGTATCGACTGCTAGCAGTAGCAGTAGTAGCAGTATTAACTGCTGGCAGTAGCATCAGTAGGACAGTAGTAGCGGTAGAAGCAGTAGCATCACTCATCTCGCAAGTATTTCTTTTTCTACGTTCAATATTTAACCATCTTGTTTTATAACACAACCCTTCGCCAATATGAACTATATATATTTGTTTCCCTACCGTTAATGCTGTGACTTTTTTTACTGCTAGTGGTAGGAGCAGTAACAGTAGCTACTACTAGTAGTATCAGCAGCAGTAGCAGTATATAATGCTAGCAGTAAATGCAGTAGAGCAGAAGCACAACCATCAACATCTATTGTTGTTTCTACTTTCCATTTTTAACCATCATGTTTTATAGATAACCTCTTTCGCACTTCGTTTTCAACCGTTACAGTTGAAACTTATTATTGTTTTACCACTTATAGGATATGTTGTCTGCTTTTTAATTTAGTCTTTTGACTGTTATTTGTGATATGCAGGATTCATAACCGCTGCTCCCAACTAAATTCCATTATGTTTCGCTCTTCGGGGCATTTAGTTTTATTAGATACTGGGACCATACGCCGTACGACATGGGGAAGAAAGATACTCCATGTCCACAGCCATATGCATGCCATCTTCGGGATGGTTAAAATTTTGTATTATTGATTGTATTAATATTGAGTTCTGCTCAACCCGGCTAGAGGGCGTGAGCGGTAGCTAGCATATTTCACTACCGCTCATGAACAGTCTCAATCAAACCAAGACTGCAATATTTCGTATGTGTCGTTTTCGGCCGTTTCCAAAGATCCATTATCATACTCTTTTTTATAGCACAGTGGCGTTGCCTCTGCAGTGTGGCGGCAGTAAAACGTCTCCCCGTGCTTGCAATCAGTACTGTTATTCATTCGATCTTTCGAGATCGCTGAGACCGATACTTATATTTAATTATCGGTGGTACTTTTTCATTTATTTTTGTTTTCTTACTTAATTTTCGATTCAGTTGGTTCCACTACTCCGGCCGATTAAAGGCTCTGGGTATTGTTTAACCACTTATAGGATATGTTGTCTGCTTTTTAATTTAGTCTTTTGACTGTTACTTGTGATATGCAGGCTTCATAATCGCTGCTCCCAACTAAATTCCATTATGTTTATTTCGCTCTTCGGGGCATTTAATTTTATTAGATACTGGGACCATACGCCGTACGACATGGAGAAGAAAGATACTCCATGTCCACCGCCATATGCATGCCATCTTCGGGATGGTTAACATTTTTTACTATTGATTTTATTAATATTGAGTTCTGCTCAACCTGGGGCTAGAGGGCGTGAGCGGTAGCTAGCATATTTCACTACCGCTCATGAACAGTCTCAATCAAACCGAGACTGCAATATTTCGTATGTGTCGTTTTTTCGGCCGTTTATCATACTCTTTATTAAACAAAATAGGTCTGTTGTCGGATAACGAGTGTCGCCGGCGGGATGATCAACCTCATAGACATGCGGTCTCACGGATTTTGTGTTTACATGGTAACTGTTTATATTCACTCAATAAAACGTTTTTTTTTTTTAATTTTAGAGGTACTCGCGAAACTATAGTAATCTAGAATAGTTTCACGTGAAACTTCTCTACTAACGGTCTTTATGTTCTATTTTCAATTCAGTACACACAGCAGTAGAACACAAACGGAGATAAACAAACTCAAGTGGGGTGTTATTAGTAGGTTGGCCATCAGGCTTTTAAAATCTAGTGAGACTGCATGTCTATGATGTTGATCGTCCCGCCGGCAACACTCGTTATCCGACGACCTTTCCGCCGGCAACACCCGTAATCCGACAAAAAACGCACGTTCAAGTGTACCGATGTACAGAGGTCGGTACTACAGCAAAAGAACAAAAACTGCGATAAACAATCTTAAGTGGGCTGGTATTAGTAGGCTGGCCATCAGGCTTTTAAAATCCAGTGAGAATGCATGTCTATGATATTGATCGTCCCGCCGGCAACACTCGTTATCCGACGACCAGACGTCTTTTTTACTACTTTCGAAATTTCAATCATACATCAGTAGAACCAAAATTGTGATCAACGGTCTCAAGTGAGGTGATTTTAGTAGCACTATGAAAAGGCTTTTAAAAAACCGCTTTGCCCGCCTGTCTATGAGGTTGATCTGCCCGCCGGCAACACTCGTTATCCGACGACCAGACGTCTTTTTTTACTACTTTCGAACTTTCAATCATACAGCAGTAGAACCAAAATGGTGATCAACTGTCTCAAGTGGTGTTATTTTAGTAGCACTACTAAAAGGCTTTAAAAAACCGCTGAGCTCGCGTGTCTATGTGGTTGATCTGCCCGCCGGCAACACCCAAAACCCGACAAAAACGTCATTTCGAGTCTATTTCAGAGCAAACTTCAGTAACACAGCAGTGGAATTAAAACGTTGATAAAGAATACCAAATAGGGTGATTTTAGTAGGTCGGCCATCATGCTTTAAAAAACCACTGAGACCACGTATCTATGAGTTTGTATTTTCGGCCGGCAACACCCGTAATCGGACAAAAAACGCATGTTCAAATGTAACGCTGTACACACGTCAGTACTACAGCAGTAGAACAAAAACTGCGATAAACAATCTCAAGTGGGTTGGTATAAGTATGCTGGCCATCATGCTTTTAATATCCAGTGAGACTGCATGTCTATGGTGTTGATCTGCCCGCCGGCAACACTCGTTATCTACGACCAGACGTCTTTTAGTACTACTTTCAATCATACAGAACCAAAATGGCGATCAACGGTCTCAAGTGGTGTGATTTTAGTAGCAATACCAAAAGGCTTTAAAAACCCGCTGAGCCCGCATGTCTATGTGGTTGATCTGCCCGCCGGCAACACCCGAAACCCGATTTCGAGTCTATTTCAGTGCAAAATTCAATAACACAGCAGTAGAACTAAAACGTTGATAAAGAATTCAAAATTTATTTGTTGAATAACGAATCTCGATTTTTTTGTTTGTCGATATTCAGTTTTTTTTGGTTGAATAACGAATCTCGAGTTTTTTGTTTTTCGACATTCAAAACTTATTTTTTGAATAACGAATCTCGAGTTTTTTGTTTTTCGATATTCAGATTTTTTTGGTTGAATAACGAATCTCGAGAGTTTTTTGTTTTTCGATATTCAGATTTTTTTGGTTGAATAACGAATCTCGAGTTTTTTGTTTTTCGATATTCAGATTGTTTTTTGTTGAATAACGAATCTCGATTTTTTTGTTTTTTGATATTCAATTTTTTTTTGTTGAATAACGAATCTCGAGTTTGTTTTTCGATATTCAGATTTTTTTGTTGAATAACGAATCTCGAGTTCGAGTTTTTTGTTTTTCGACATTCAAAATTTATTTTTCTTTGATACTTGGTCATATGTTTTGTTGTCATTAGTAGACATTAC
This sequence comes from Cyrtodaria siliqua, assembly GCA_037043455.1. Lineage (NCBI taxonomy): Eukaryota > Metazoa > Mollusca > Bivalvia > Adapedonta > Hiatellidae > Cyrtodaria > Cyrtodaria siliqua. The sequence continues at coordinate 843,906 of JAWPHD010000023.1, read as the reverse complement.
TTAACACCAGTATTACCAAGGTGAAAGTCATATTTTCCGTGTGTTTTGTTTTCGCTAAAACATAACCTTGATAGGTGATTTAAACTGAGTTAACTTTTTTTTCTGATTACCTCACTTCAGTTTCTTTGATAATGGCTCAAATGTATTGTCATTGGTGGCAGAGCCATCCCCAGGTCGAGGTCTTGAATAATTTTGGCTTCGGCTCAGAGTTGCAGTAAACTATTGGGGTCACTCTTCGTCGGCTTTTCGTCCATCGTAGGTTTTAGTTTAAATAACTTCTCAGAAAACGTTTGACCAAATCTCACATACGGAATGATTCCGAATGAATAACGAATATCGAGTTTTTTGTTTTTCGATATTAAAAACCTATTTGTTGAATAACGAATCTCGAGTTTTTTGTTTTTCGATATTCAATTTATTTTTGTTGAATAACTAATCTGCAGTTTTTGGTTTTTCGACATTCAAAACTTATTTTTTGAATAACGAATCTCGAGTTTTTTGTTTTTCGACATTCAATTTTTTTTTGTTGGATAACGAATCTCGCGTTTTTTTGTTTTCCGACATTCAAAATTGATTTGTTGAATAACGAATCTCGAGTTTTTTGTTTTTCGACATTCAAAACTTATTTTTTGAATAACGAATCTCGAGTTTTTTGTTTTCGATATTGAGATTTTTTTTGTTGAATTACGAATCTCGAGTTTTTTGTTTTTCGATATTCAGATTTTTTTGTTGAATAACGAAACTCGAGTTTTTTGTTTTTCGACATTCAAAACTTATTTTTTGAATAACGAATTTCGAGTTTTTTGTTTTACGATATTCAGATTTTTTTGTTGAATAACGAATCTCGAGTTTTTTGTTTTTCGACATTCAAAACTTATTTTTTGAATAAAGAATCTCGAGTTTACTGTTTTTCGATATTCAGAAGTTTTTTGTTGAATAACGAATCTCGAGTTTTTTGTTTTTCGACATTCAAAATGTATTTGTTGAATAACGAATCTCGAGTTTTTTGTTTTTCGATATTCAGATTTTTTTGTTGAATAACGAATCTCGAGTTTTTTGTTTTTCGACATTCAGATTGTTTTGGTTGAATAACGAATCTCGATTTTTTTGTTTTTCGATATTCAGTTTTTTTTTGCTGAATAACGAATCTCGAGTTGTTTGTTTTTCCGAAATTCAGATTTTTTTTGGTTGAATAACGAATCTCGAGTTTTTTGTTTGTCGATATTCAGATTTTTTTTGGTTGAATAACGAATCTCGAATTTTTTGTTTTTCGATATTCAGATTTTTTTTGGTTGAATAACGAATCTCGAGTTTTTTGTTTTTCGATATTCAGATTTTTTTTGTTGAATAACGAATCTCGAGTTTTTTGTTTTTCGATATTCAGATTTTTTTGTTGAATAACGAATCTGGAGTTTTTTTGTTTTTCGACATTCAAAATTGATTTGTTGAATAACGAATCTCGAGTTTTTTGTTTTTCGACATTGAAAACTTATTTTTTGAATAACGAATATCGATTTTTTTTGTTTTTCGATATTCAGATGTTTTTTGTTGAATAACGAATCTCGAGTTTTTTGTTTTTCGACATTCAAAACTTATTTTTTGAATAACGAATCTCGATTTTTTTGTTTTTCGATATTCAGATTTTTTTGTTGAATAACGAATCTCGAGTTTTTTATTTTTCGACATTCAAAACTTATTTTTTGAATAACGAATCTCGAATTGATTGTTTTTCGATATTCAGATTTTTTTTGTTGAATAACGAATCTCGATTTTTTTGTTTTTCGATATTCAATTTTTTTTTGTTGAATAACGAATCTCGAGTTTTTTGTTTTTCGACGTTCAAAATGTATTTGTTGAATAACGAATCTCGAGTTTTTTGTTTTTCGATATTCAGATTGTTTTGGTTGAATAACGAATCTCGAGTTTTTTGTTTTTCGATATTCATTTTTTTTTGCTGAATAACGAATCTCGATTTTTTGGTTTTTTGATATTCAGATTTTTTTTGTGGAATAACGGATCTCGAGTTTTTTGTTTTTCGATATTCAGATTTTTTTTGGTTGAATAACGAATCTTGAGTTTTTTGTTTTTCGATATTCAGATTTTTTTTGTTGAATAACGAATCTCGAGTTTTTTGTTTTTCGATATTCTGAATTCTTTGGTTGAATAACGAATCTCGAGTTTTTTGTTTTTCGATATTCAGATTTTTTTTGTTGAATAACGGATCTCGATTTTTTTTTTTTTCGATATTCAGATTTTTTTTGTTGAATAACGAACCTCGAGTGTTTTATTTTTCGATATTCACATTTTTTTTGTTGAATAACGAATCTCGAGTTTTTTGTTTTTCGATATTCAGTTTTTTTTTGTTGAATAACGAATCTCGAGTGTTTTGTTTTTCGATATTCAGTTCTTTTTTGTTGAATATCGAATGTCGAATATCGAATATCATGCTAACTTCAGCCCGCCACACAAGATACCGTTTTTAACAAATCAAACAGATATGTTCTAGGAGTCACCAACTACTTCTCAAATGCAAATGTCTACTGAAATGGTGATCTGATTTGGCTTATTTGTAGAACGAAACAAGCATCGAAATTGTTGGATAATGGTGTAAAAATAAATATGTATGCCAAAGCATCGCATAATACACCGAGTCCATAACTAAATGATCTTTTTAATTTATCAAAGTCTTTGAGACAGTAGTATGCTGCAGTGCATTTATAACACAGATTCTTCTACCGAATATGTTATATGCGTGATTCGTTTAGTATCAAGTGAATGTAAACATATTGTTTATGCCCGTAATTTTTATATGTCATACTATAATGCAATAGTTACATTCACTTCATACTTTCTGATGAAAAAAAGTGATTTTTTTAAATAAACTTCACTTTTCAAAGAGGCAGATCTACTGCACACTCATCAAATGTGTCTTAATAGAAAACAACCATTCAACTGTCTGAAAAAATACTGCCGCACTTGTTTTTATCATTATCATTCTCTCAAGTCACGTTATTTTTGGTAATATAGTGACGGTAAAATAATGTAAGGAGAAAAATGTATTCGATTTTTATAATTTTTTTTATTATTTAGAGTCCTGTGATGAGACACAAGGACACGCAGAGCGACAGCAAACGGACTGTCAAAATGAAATTCATATTGACAAACGGCTATTAGATTATACTCGTAAAGGCACAAAGTCTGAAAATTGTATTCAATAAATTGATTCCAGACACCCTTATATAAATGACAGTGCGAGGGCTGAATGCGAAACTATTGTAACTCACTTTTTTTCTGAAAATGCTTTTTTATTTACATAATCCGTTTCAGATACTGACCCTTTATAATGTCACAAAATTTTAGAACCAGATTCTAAAATTTGGTGGAGAAAAATAAAATGTGTCATATTATGGTATCGCATATAGCCTTTTTTATGCGAAACTATTGTAACTCAGCTTTAAATCATTTAAAATAGTTTTGCATCTGCTTTTGATTAAATATTCATATAAGGGACTGTTAATAGCAAATAAAATTATATTGTTTCTTGCAAATTTATTCAAAATTATAATAATTTATATTAGTTTTGCTTTCAAAAATAATTTTGCGCGATACTATTGTAAGTCAAATTTGATTCTCTAATAACTGCTCTATGCTTCTTATGTGAAATATAAGTTAAATTAAAGATTAAAGATTTTTAAGGAGTTTTATTGCATACCATTCTTAGGTCATTAAAGGTTATTTATATTAATTAAAACGTGTTATTGAAAGTATGTAAGGTTGGTTTTTACTCTACTCATTTTAACCTCCCGGCACTTGGGATCACAGAATTAGGGATATCAGTGTTGAATAATTATTGACAAACCCCTTCTTTCCAAGCTTTGCAAATCGATATGAAACTAATGAACTGTCGTATTTTGTGTTGTTTATCTGGTAATAAAATATATTGTGAAAAGTTTTTTGAAACATTGCCGGAACATCATGTGTACGTATGTTTTTCTTTGTAAAGTAAGTATTGATAGGATGAACAAAAGTCATGAAACATATTAATATTTTAAACTTTTAATGCGGTTTATTTACAGATTTTTTATTTATTTATGAATTACAGGTGTAAATATCTATTTTCAGGGGTCTAATAAGGTAAAAGTAATGATGTTTTGAAATTTTTCAAACTCAGTTTAAGTATTCTATAAAGTGGACAAATTGTTTTATACTTTAACGCTGATAATGTTAAAATCTTAAGCAGGTTTTTCACATCACTCTCCCAAACAATGATGGCTGAGTTCGAATTTGTGGTAACTGAGAAGAAATTTTAGTTATGTTATGGTTATTAATTAATTAATTTATAAAATATTTACTAGTATTAATAAGGTGAGAAAGCTTTTCCATTGCTTTGCGAATGTCGATTGTTCTATCCACGTTTAGGTGATTCATAGCCTAAAATATTAAAATTGGAACCGAAAGAACAACATAAGTATGAACAAAACAAAACTTTATAATCTTTTTCGCCAGGTGACAGTTTCATCTATTATGTAAAGCAGTAAGTAATACTTATAATATCAAAGGTCAATATATAAACTCTTTAGGCCATCCTTAATAAACAGTTTGTTTGCGGTTTCCCTGCCCAAGATTTCATAAGTGGGTAGGTAGGTAGGAAGGTACATATTTTACCAACTGCTTTGCATTCAAGGGACCCATAGCAATCTTAAAGTATTCATTTACGCTTAAAATATGAAAGTAGTATAATTGTAACTTTAAATCTTTAATAAAAACTGAAAAAATGTATCAATAACTGCTAAAACATGTTAGTTACAATAGTTTCGCTCTGAAAAATGTCATCGATATCTTTAAATTTTTAGCGCAATACTATTGTAAGTCAATATTTCTTAAAAATCTCATACAGAATAACATGAATTATTTCATTTCTTCTCAAATCATAAATGAATACCATTTTTTATTACATGCCAGAGAATAAAGTACATTTATGATGAAAATAAGATGTTTATTGCTTCTCCTGTAACAGTTTCTAAAAGTGAGTTACAATAGTTTCGCGTTAACCCCTCGAGTGGTACTTCCTACTTGGTTCCCATTGGCTGGTTTATGTGATCTTTCGAGATGCCTGTAGCATTTTGAAAAAGATAAATAATCCAGTTTCTCTATCTCCATAAAAGTAAAAAATATATAGGGTGGAACAGGGATATCGCTGTGTTTCCCACTTGGCGAATCTAGATTTATCCGCCCGAACGCCATCACGCACTCACGCACACATGCACGCACGCACGCACACACACACATACACACACACTACAACACTACAACGTTGTATTATACCCCGAAATCCTGTACTTTTCTTGATATAAGATAATGAACAGTAACCTTTTTTGTGTGTGTAAAAGTGTGTAATAAAGCGTTTCATTTGAACGCAATGACTGTAGTGTATGTACAAACGCGTGGGTGCATTCAAAAAATGTGTAACACATTAGTCGACACTTTCTCCTGGACCTAAACATATATTTATATGATGGATAATTACCGGATAACGCCTGCGTCTTCCGCAGCAATCGAAAATACCACACCTGCATTTTTCTTCTGTCTGTTACGTTAATCAAAGAAACAGTTCCGTTCCGCTTAGGTTGGAATATGTTGGCATGTAACGCAAAATATACAATGAATAACAACATATATCTTATTTAAGTCTCACCTCCATATACACATATTACAATTACAAATATTAAAACAATAGTCAAACTGTAAATGAAACAATAAGAGAAGCTCTATATAGAGCTATGAGAGACTATTTCAAGATGAAATTACCTATTATACACATACGTTATCAATATAAAACGTAATATAAACAGCTTTCGATCAATATTTAACTAAAATTATCTGTTATGGTAAAACGTTTAAGATATTTAAAAATATAATGTAATTTTGTAAAAAATGTAAGTCTATATAAATTATACAAACAAAAGTATACTCATTTATATAAATTATCTCTTCTCTTCTTCAGTATATCACAGCAGCTTTTGGCAGACAATCGAATTAACCTATTATCTTTATAACTTAATATAAAATGCAGTTTCTCAGAATTCGATTTATATCTTAGATCAGAATTATCAAGATAAATGTTTGCAAAGTACTCTTGTCTGATATAGTCATACAATGGGCAATTAATTACCAAATGCTCTTCATCTTCAATTGTATTAATACAATGCAAACATTTTCTCTCATCAATAGGTAAGCGTTCATAACGTCCTGTTTCAATGCGAATCGGTGCTACACGACAACGGAAGTTTGCATATGCACTGCGATGTGTCCGGGGCATTAAGCATTTTACATAGTATTCGGTTTCATAGTCAGTTTTAAAAAGTTTGTATGTTCTTAATTTATTTTGTCCATTTCCTTGTCTTGCATTATGTCTATTTACATCAGAAATCCAGTTATTCTTAAATTTATCATATTGTAAATTATAAATATGTGCTTCAGTATACCTGTATGTTTGTATGTATGTATGCGTCTATATGTTAATTGCGCCTCCAGTTCACACATATTTCTCCCCATATATACATATATATATAATCTTATTTTTAACGACAACTATAATATATAAATATATATATATATTTCGGATGTCTATGTAAGTGACTTGTACTCTTTTGTTGACCGTAAAACAACAATCAATTCATGTTAATTCTTATTCAATTCAATATAATTCACGCACGCACACACACACGAACGCACGCGCACGAGCACACGTGCACACGTAAACACATTCGTACACGTATACATACGTAAACACACGTACACGCGTACACACACACACACACACACACACACATACATACACTGTAGACGTACCCACACGTACACACAAGTACACACATGTACACATACACACATACACACCCAAACGTACACACGCACGCACGCACGCACGCACGCACGCACGCACGCACGCACGCACGCACGCACGCACGCACGCACGCAAACACGCGCAAACACACAAACACATGTATGCATGTACGTACGTACGTACGTACGTACGTACGTACGTACGCACGCACGCACGCACGCACGCAAGCACGCATTTGCGCACGCATACATGCACACGGGCGCGCGCGCACGCACGCACGCACGCACGCACGCACGCACGCACGCACGCAAGCAAGCACGCGAAAACACACAAACACATGTATGCATGTACGTACGCACGCATTTACGCAATCACACACACACACACACACACACACACACACACACACACACACGCGCACACACTCACGTACACATACGTACATACATGTACACACACGCACGCACGCACGCACGCACGCACGCACGCACGCACGCATGCACGCACAACCCGTAAACACACACATACAGACAAGTACACACATGTACAAACACACACACACATGTACACATACACACGCATAAATAACCTAACTGTGTTTATGAGCCGTTAAACAATATTCAATTCAATTCATGCAGTGTAGCCACATGTGCACACCGCAAGGTCATATGAACATGCACATTTTACATGCAGGACAATGCATTATGTTATGTTGTTGTTTCTTTTTTTTCGTTCGTTTTAATTAAATGCAACTAAAACACATTATCATCGGCTAACGCGTATTGATACACATTAGTATTCTTTAAAAAGGTCTCCAGTACCTTTAATATACCTAAATGTATATTTGCGATTGCACTCAGGCGAACTCAGTGAACAATTGCATTTGGCGGGAAATGTAGCAGAAATGAACACCAACACGTCAATCAATTGACAAAATATTGCACTACTCTGACACACCTAGACTGTATTGTTGTCTTGACACCTGTAAGTCGACTGGATTAATTGATTGGGGTTTGCTCTCTCAAATTCATGGAGCCTGTCAATTATGTTCAGTGTTCCGTTTTTATAGCACTTTTGGGCGCGGTGGGCGTTTTAAAGGTGCTCTAGGCGTCTAAAGGAGGGTTTAAAGGGGCGTTTTAAGTCAGCGCTGGGCGTTTTAGACGGGACTATTGCGTTCCACCGTTAATGACAACGTATTCATACACTGCACACAGCATAGCAAATAGTTCCGAACCGCCATACAAATTCTACTAGTATAACAATCAATATATACATAACTATATATGCTATATATATATATATGTATGTAGGCATATAAATACATACATATATATATATCTATATTAAAAGTGAGTTCTAATAATCTCCCTTTAATATACTTAAATCTACTGAATTCACAGATCCGCCACCTTTCATTGTCACTGTCTCAACATAGCTGTGTGTGGTTGAGCCATATGGAAGAATCTTCCTCAAACGGGTTATCAATGAGTCGCCAGATTTTTACATGGAGCGTATAGGGGGAAATTTCATTATTGTTTAATATTAGAAATTCTATAAATATGTTCGCTTAGGTGCAAACGGTTTCTTAAAATACAATTTATTATCTTTATTTTGATATAAGTTTCATATTTATATGTTAAAAGGATCTTGGTCTGTTTTCGAGTTTAAATACACCATCTAGTGTCCTTATATGTTCTATATAAAATTCTTAAAATATGTCGAACATGTGTTTTTAATTGTAACTATATCGCATAATGACGAAACTGAAGCCTTAGGTGCAAACGGTTATAAATAGGTGAAACAATAATCTTTATTTTGATATAGTTTGTTTTTAATGACACTAGTTATAGGTGGTCTGTTTTACAAGCAAAGGTAGCGATTTTTTTAAAACTATTGAATTTTTGTTGTTGTTGTTGTTTGCGATAATCACATTAAGCAGACGACGCGGAGAAATACATATCATGAAGGGTTGTATGCATAAAAGTTTTAATCATGCAAAAACCCATTACATGTGTATTTCTCTGTCCAATGATGGTATTTCCCTTTCTTTAACATTTTAGGCAAACATGAGTCAGAACGAAACTTTTGCTATACCAAAAATGATGGTATTTTTACATTTAAACAGCTTTTTATAGAATTTCTCACTATTATAATGCCATTTCAATAAAAATACACTTTAAAAAACTATTCTCAGTTACAACTTATTAAAACTTGTTTATAATAATGTATTTCATGTAAATTTTAAACTGATTTTTTAAAAATGTGTTTTGCTTAAATTTACTAAAGTGCATTTATAGTTTCACTCCATATGGTCACTATAGATACATAATGATTCCCAATGTTTTATGGCCCCCCATAAAGTGTGTAAGTGTGACGGCCGACACGCTAAATTACATAACTTTACCGATATCGATATCTGCGGGAGATAAATCAGTACTAAACTATCACCAAGAGTTACATTTCGTGAAATTATTGTTTTTTTCAGTCGATTTCGATTTGAGGTAGATTCTTCCATATGTTCATGTTTCTTAAATTGCTATGAAATAATTGTTCGTCTAAATTAGCTTCTACAAGCACACATCTCACTCTATAGTTCCAATTTTTACAATTTCTGCCAGCTTTGGATTCAGACCATTTGTTGATTTTCGCATTAAGTCTACTTTCGTCCATCGACTGAAGTCGTTACCATTGGTTTATCACAGTCTTCCATTGTTTTGCGAGTGTTGACTCCCACCCAATGTCTCCGAGTCCTGCCGAGTTTGGTGTCTATATTCCTACCCCAAGGAAAAATATGGCTGCCAGTAATTACACGCAAACTGTTTGCTTCCCCAAACGGCAGCCCCGTAGTTTATCCCGCTCCATACCATGGTTTCGTATAGCTTCGTATATGTACCTTATGGCAAGCCTCCAAAAAGACTTATAATTGGCTATGACAAGACCAAGTGCTCGGTTAGCTGATTTGGTTACATGTTTTGCCATCTCATCGTAACTTAAATACTCAGTAAGCAGGAGTCTCAAATATTTGTATCGATCAACCGCTTTTAAAATGGTATCCCCACATTTAAACGTGTGTTCAGTTCGTATTATTGAATGGATAACATTTGATTCATCCTCGTTTATGTTCATTTTGTTACTTATACACCATGTATTTAGTTCATCTAGCTGCACCTGTAAATCGTCTTCATTTAAGACTATTAGAACGAGGTCGTCGGCGTACAGAAGAACGGATACATGTTCGTCGTTTATATCAATACCGCAGTGTAATGCGTTTATTTTGTAAACGAGGTCATTGATAAATAGATTGAATAAAATCGTTGACAAATTACACATCCTTGTTTCAAACCGCCAGACAACCAACTTGTTTTCAAACCGTTTATTCTGACACAGCAACTCACTCCATCATAGAGAAAAGTTATTGCATTATAAATGCGTCCTGACACTCCAAGTTCTTTTAGTTTTTTTAAAAAGAATACATCTATTGATTACATCATATCTATAAATGCGACGTATGTAGCTTGACGGTTTAATTTTCTTGTTTAAATAATTGAAGACAGTGATAAAACGTGCTCTGTAGTACTACGTCCTGTCCAGAAACCGTTTTGAGCATCTCTAAGAATCGAGTTTTCAAATCTGCATTGAGATACATTACTGATTTTATTTTTTGAGCTTAGTGTTGTAAAATGCGAGTAAACCGAAGAAAACCTGTAAAAAACAATGAGAAAATTATATTTCTCTTTTAAAGGGACACATGGCGATCTTGATTTTTGTAAAACTCGCTGCGTCCCGTTAGTTTTTCTACATACATTGCATTTGTTCAGTCATTAATATTAATTATAAGAATATTATAAAGCAAATCGTTTTTCCATATTACTAATTGTTGATTATATTTCACCAATAATATATTCAAACCTATGGTAGAATAACCGAGAAAGGTTGAACATTCAAAATTGTATTTAAATATATGCAAGCAGGTTTAAAAGTCAAAATGATACTGGATTAATAAATTGAGACGTTAATTATAATGCTTGATAAAAACTTTAAAATTGCCATGTGTCCCTTTAAAGATATACCGAATACGTTTAATACCTCATAGAAAGGCATATCGGTGCTAATTTATATCCGATCTTAAGTGCACACACCGACGCCCACGCCCACCCCGCCCCACCCAACCAGACACACATACATGGCCCCCACCATCATACACCTCTAAATAAACCCCTTTGATTATGCGATACTGTTCATTCTACTTTGATCACATACACGTCTTTCCCCTGATTGAACGGACGAATTCTGGCGTATATGTCTTGCATGGTTCATTTCGCTCACCTGATGTTATTGGGCGGTGCGTTTGTTTAAACGTTCATCAATCCTGAATATAACAGGCCTTCATTACGACATATAGTATAGAAGGATAGAGAGAATTGAATGTTGTTTAACGGCTCATCAACACAGTATAGGTTATATAGAGCCGCCCCAGAGAAAGGGGAAGGATAGAGAGAAGAAAAGATAGTGTTATAGTATATGTTGATAGTAAAGAGAAGAATTTCCAAGCAAATAAGGCATATTTCGGTTAACCAATGTTGCAGAAACGAAGAATAATGTATATCTGACCCTTATATGATTCTGGGAGCCATGTTGATAATCAAAATCATGCGTCTTCGGTTGTATCTGTGCTTTACAAATGCATACAGTGCTCATGTCATCCCTGAATTCACCAGAAAGAATGACAACTTCACCATGTCTCAATATATCAGATGCATCGTGGCACCATTGGTTTTATTGGCATAGTTACTAATGTACTTGTGCCACTGCGGAATAGGTGTGTTATCAGCTGCAGTTATTTCTTCCAATGCATTTGACGAACATTTAGTCTCTTCCAGCTTTAATCAACTCAACACTATCATATTTGTCAAAAACGATCAGATATATCGCAGCTGTCTTGTTTAAGGGACATGGTAAATATTTCCAGTATTTATTTGCTAGAACTGTCCAAGTTTCGAAGCACTATATCAACTCTATCTAAATAAGTTAGCACCTCTTTTCAGTAATTCTGTCAAACAGGCCAACTTAACAACATGAATATGTGAAAGATATTGCAACGTTGAGCCAGAAATATTGCACCGTGGTAAAGTTCTCATTCACCCTGTCGAATTTCAGAGATAGCACGCACATGATTTGTCAAGCGCAAATACAACCGCTGGAATATCAGATCTCACCACAAAGAAGAGTATGATAATGGACCTTTGGAAACGGCCGAAAACGACACATACGAAATATTGCAGTCTCGGTTTGATTGAGACTGTACATGAGCGGTAGTGAAATATGCTAGCTACCGCTCACGTCCTCTAGCCTCGGGTTGAGCAGAACTAAATATAAGTATCGGGCTCAGCGATCTCCAAAGATCGAATGAATAACAGTACTGATTGCAAGCGCGGGGAGACGTTTTACTGCCGCTACACTGCACAAGCAACGCTACTATGCTATAAAGACGCAGATAAACGCATGCTATTTAATGTTCAGCTTACCTGCGGAAACTCTGTTAAGAGTAGTTATAAATTCAACAGATGTTGCCGTACTAAATGTATACACATGTAACTCTCTACATTCAGTCGTTATGATCTGTCATTCCCGGTTTCCAAGCAATAATAGGCTGTGATAGTAAAAGTGAATTATCTGGAAATGGCAAGGTAAAATATCTCAATCTGTTAGCTTGTCCCAAAATGTCACGGGTAGAGCGTATTGGTCGTACATAGCCCTTGTAAGCACCTGTTAGTTACACCCTAATCCATTGTTCAGTTGAAACCAATTCACAATATCCATGATATATTCAGGTAACACGTAAAAGCGTGCACATTTTAAGTGGCCGCCAGAGGGCGTCCGGAAGGGCCGTTTAATAAGTAAGTTTTGTGCTAATGCATATAAAAGTATAGGTCTATCTCCTTAAAAGGCCAAATTGTGTAAGGGTCCTTTCGTGTAGATTTAATACTGCGAATTTAGCCACGTGTGTCACGGTTTGAACTGGGAAATAATGGTTTGGGCGTAACGTTTGCTATAAAATCCATTGTCTTCTAGTTTTGGCCGGGATTGCTTGATAGTTGCTTTGTTTGGAGCAGAAGTTGGACGGCGAAATTCACAGGCAATCTGTGGTCAGTATTTATTTTATGAACTTTTATCGTACATTTGTATTCAGTGGGCGGCGCCATCTTGGTTGGCGGTTACGACATCCGATTAGCTTTGATGTTTCTCAAACATTATCTTGAGACTAGCATATAATTTTGAAGTTACTTTATTAGATGTAATTATTGTAATTGATCATTAATTGTAAAACAATATTAATTTGATAACGGTGTATAATAGGTGCATTAGTTAACGTTGGCGTATAACTCAGTGATTGTAATACACGATTGTTAACATTAGTTAACAATGAGATGAGAGACTAGTATAAATGTTCGACGCGTATACATGGCGTTGTAGAATATACATCCATTGCTACTCATCATAATTAGAGAGTGGCTTGTATATATTTATTAGATCATGATTTGATAATTATATAAGATTGGTGTGTTTATGAACCGACATCTAAAACGTATGTCCTCAAAAATTCCGAAAGTCCTGTAATTTCTTATAAGTATAAAAAGCCTATTATAAATATTGTTTCCAACCACAACAAAATAGTTTCTGACCTTGATATAATACATAATACTCCTAAGGAATGTGAATGCAACACATCAAAGTTTTGCTATGCTCCAGCAGGTCATGTCATCACTGGTAATTTTGATATTGTTGATAAACGTATTCGGCATTTGTTTTCGAAAGGTCCTAAATATGGATTACCCTCAACTATTGATTGTTATGCCTGTCGTGCCCAGATCGCTCACTCCATTGAAGATTTTAGTATGAAATGGTGTCGTAGAGAACATGCGGACCCAAACTCGCTTTCTACTTGGAAAAAGTCAATTCTTAAAATTATAGATACACGTATTAACTTTTATAATGCTAACCCCTCTTTACTTCCTCCGAGACCTAGGTTTTCCTTTTGAATTTCATAATAAATTTGTTTTAGTTCCTGCAAAGCAGCTAATAATGTAATTATTGTTTGACGCCTACATTACGTCAATGTTTTATCTCTGGAACTCGGCAGCACCAATTCGTATACTCCAGTTAATTCTACTGAGGATGATGTTGTTTCCGCACATATCACTCGGTGCACTACTTTCAAGGCTGGTGTAAACGATAAGCAAAATAAACTGCCTACTATGTACTGGATTCCTAAATTACATAAAAACCCGTATAAGGCTCGCTTTATTTCGAACTTTAGTGCCTGCACCACAACAAACATCTTCAAACTTTTAACTTCTTGTCTAACTGCCGTTAAAGATCACGTTAAACTATATTGTGATAAAACTTATGAAAACTCTGGGATTAATTTATTTTGGTCTATTATTAACAAATTCAGGAGACGTTTTTGTTAACATTTTCAATAAAGGTCGAGTTTCATCAATAATCATTTATGACTTCTGTACACTATATACAACCTTACCACATCACCTTATTAAAGACAAGCTAATTTCTCTTATTCAAAAACATTCGCTGGAGAAAATACTACATTTTTGGTATGTAATAATATTAAAGCGTTTTTTACTAACGGCAGTTTAGACAATTATACTATGTGGACTTGCTATGAAGAAATATAAAAAGATCGGAAAGGGAAAGTAGCATTCAAGGAGGACAGTCAACCACAAAACACAGAAACAAGTTTGTGAAGCAATCATCTTCCTTTTAGATAATATTTTCGTCAGGTATGGAACCACCGTTTATAGACAAATTGTTGGTATCCCTATGGGTACGAACTGTGCACCATTTGTCGCATATTTGTTTTTATTTTGCTATGAAAGAGATTTCATGTTGAGTCTTTCACCAGATACCCAGGCAGATGTTATTGAAGCGTTTAATGACACCTCTCGGTATCTGGATGACATATTGAACATTGACAACCCTTTCTTTCCAACTATGGTTAATAATATTTATCCTAAAGGACTTCAGCTTAACAAAGCGTATATAGCTGATAATAACGCTTCTTTTCTTGATTTTGATCTCTCGATTGAAAATGGTGAAATAACTAACAAAATCTATGACAAGAGAGATGATTTTAATTTTGACATTGTTAATTATCCCCATTTGGATGGGGATGTTCCCCGAGCAAATTCTTATGGGGTGTATGTCTCTCAACTTATTCGTTTTTCAAGAGCTTGTACTCGAGTGGAGGACTTTAATATTCGTAAGCTACTCAATCAGGGTTACCGTTACCGTAAACTATTTTATTATCGTAACCCTGATCTTCTTTCTAAATATAAAAGTAATTTAAGGACTCTTCTGCAAGGACTATCACAACCTGACTTCTATGGTAATGTGATTTATAAACTTCGTAAGATTCTTGGTCTTCTTACTATCTTTGTTAAACTTGTTAAACAGTTTATCAAAAGAGGATAAGACCCTATCATTTTGCAAACTACTGCATGCTTGGTGGTGGACCCCTTTACAGTTCGCCACTATGCTTTCCTCTTTAATTGTACGATGACCGGACAGGCTGTGGACCCTATGATGACGCCTACCTAAAGCCCATTGGGACGGTGGCGTTTGATGTTTGTCTATGATCTTTCTTGTCGTGCCCTCAATGGTTTATTCTCTTGTTGCTCTGGCTTCTGCCAAGTCACTGTGTACCTTCATTGTGGCTTTCTAGACTATTTGTTTTGTATTATATTTACACGAGCATATTTGTGTTTTACTTATATTGCCTATTGATGCTGCTTTGTTGGTTAGAGATTATATCATGGCGGGGATTTCTTTATTTACACTGTCTTGTTTTAATGGGATGACAGTAGGGTAAGTGTGAGGTTTGGTGCACCATAGAACCGGTTTAAACCCCCCAGTGCCTACTTTGCCACTGACCGTTCTAAGGCGAAAGCGCTATTTTCAACCCTTTTGTGTTTGTGATGTCGTTTGCATTTATTATTACTTTTGACTTCTTGTTTGTCTGTTTGCGTGTTTGTTTCTGTGTTGATTGTCCTCCTTGAATACTATTTTCCCTGTCCGATCTTGTTATATTTCTTTACCTAAAAACCTTACCTATCATATCAAAAGGGATAATTTTCAGTCACTAGTCTGGAAATGGAAAAGTTTATCACGGACAGAACACACTTTTCCATCTCCAAACAGGTACACTTGAAACATAGAAGACAGTGATTTGAAACCGTTTTAGATGCCCAAAGAGTCTTCCCACAAGTTGGTTATCTGACATCATAAATCAGCATGTAGAGTGATCGACCCTTTGCCAGTGCCAGGCAAACTTTGCCAGTGCCAGGCAAACTTTGCCAGTGCCAGGCAAACTTTGTCAATGCCAGACAAACGATATAGCCTTCACAAAAACTTTCTTTTGCATGGCAGGTCAAATATTAATGTGAACGTATTAAAGGATCAGTTTTTTATGAAGGTGTCTCAGAAATGGAATCAGATTAAGATATTTAAAAGTACATCTGTATAATAGTTGAACAGAAATGTTGCATTCAAGGAACTGTATGTGATATATATTGCTGTGATTGAAAGTATAAACTAGAAGTACAGTCATTTTTGTCAGCAGTAATAGAACATAGATGTGTTATTTTTGATGTATAGTATTTCCATTAGGTGTCTCTGTTCTAAAGTAACACTTATTTCACCATTAGCTTTACAAGTTGATATAATTCAGGAATACTTGAAAATATGTATGATATGTTTGGAACTGTGTATGATATGTTTGGAACTGTGTATAATATGTTTGGAACGTGTATGATATGTTTGGGACTGTGTATGATAGGTTTGGAACTGTGTATGATATGTTTGGAACTGTGTATGATGTTTGGAACTGTGTATGATATGTTTGAAACTGTGTATGATATGTTCTGAACTGAGTATGATATGTTTGGAACTGTGTATGATATGTTTGTAACTGTTATTTCCAACATCCAGTAAAAAAAATACAAACACAAAAACAGCAATATAACATAAATAGATCTAGCGGATTTAAGATATATTTCATACATATAAGATTGTGTTTACAGCTTTGCTATGAGTTAAAGGTCGTACCCAAGTATGCCTTACAATTCCTATTTATCTTTGACCAAGGCACATATTTGACCTTCGACCCTTGATTGTGACCGTGAACTTTGCCATATATTATTACATGTTGCATTGTTATCTAAGATACACATACTTATACAGTTTTAAAACGACAGACATTGGTACACATGTTATTCAACAAAGCAAGTATAATGACTGTATATTACATTTGGGTGGCCATCTTGAACGCCATCATTAACAACTTTTAAGTGCTACCACAATGCAGGACTGCAATGGGCTAGACATATTTCTGGGATGTTAGTCTAACATGATTAGACTGTCAAGCCTTTTACAGTTCTCTTTTTGCATGTTTATAATATACCAAGCGAAAACAAAGAATGAAAGAAGCTAAAATGTGACCCTTGACCCTTGAATGTGACCTTGACCGTTACCGTTTATATTATTTTTATAGGTACACAATCATGTTATGCAACAAATCAATTATTATGACTATATGCCATTTTGGCGTCCATCTTGGACGCCATGTTGAATAACTGTTTAGTGCTACCACAATTCTTGATTACAACAGGGTTAGAAATATTCCTCATATGTTACTCTAACATGATCAAGTTTCAAACCGTTGACAGATCTCTGTCTGTATGTTTTAAAATAAACTAAGAAGACACGGAGACCCCAAAAAAGCTCAATTTGAAACTTTACTCTTGACTGTAACCTTGAACTTTGCCATTCATTAGTAAATTTTGTGTCAAAAAAACTAATAGTATCTAAAATACACATACCTGTAAATGTATATAATATATAATACCTTTATTGGTACTGGTTTTATGCAACAAAACAATTATTATGACTGAATATCACATTTTGGCTGCCATCTTGGACGGACGCCATCTTGAATAACTTTTTAGTGCTACCACAATTCATGACTACAACTGGTCTCAGAAAATGCCCAAGGCATCCAACTAATTGAATATAAGGTCACACTTTCTACGTCTTTCATTTTCTAGGCCTCTTATCAGAAACTGCTCTCAAGACTAATATTGACGTTTCCTGTTACACTGAAGGTAAACGGAGCTTGTAAACGCGTATGCAATAAAATCATTTAGACTGCACAACATAGTTAATGTGGAGCTCTTTGCCCACGTTTTGAAAACTCAGGAAATGTATTGCCCAAATTGTACGCCAGGATAACAACAGTTGAACACAAAATAAGTATAGGTCAATAATATCTTGCTACATGCAATATATGAGAGCTCTAGGTGTGTGGTTTCAAAAAACTGAACTGAAATGGGTTTTAAGGCGCACCAACACATGACAGGTTAACAGGAATGAACGTGCCAGGCTCATCCTCCATTTACATCAAGATAAAATATGGCGAATGGGCCTAGAACTTTCTTACATGCAGAGTTGCTGTAAATTCTATAGTAGACACTCCATTTACGATGGAGCTACGTTTCCACGTTTGCATACGCGGTGTCATGATAAAGACCTTGAATGAGCATAATAAAAAATGACAAAATCAATATGAATGGGAGGTGGGGGTCCTACCCTTCTGCATGTGACATTGTGTTTGTGATATTGCAGTGTTTGTATTTTATCCAGACAGCCACACAGGGAGTGTGTGATTTCAAAGTTGTTTCATTATGTAAGTGTATGCAGAACATGACATATATATATATAGAAAATGTTGACTCCGCGGTAAGGCGTTTTTTATTTGAACAACCTTCATTGTCTAGTACCTAGCAATAATTTAAAACAGTTGAACTCTATTAAGCTAAGCTATTTATATTAATCCATGTTGGATGGTACCTTGACATAATTTAACAAAATTGAAATCAATTGAAAAAGACATTATCCATATGAAGCTGGGTCAAAATCGGCTAAGCGGTTTTTGTATTGAGAAAAAGTATGACGGAAGAACTAACGACTACGAAAGAGTGATCCCAAAAAGCGCACCTTTGGGCGTTCGTTTAGTGCAGTGTGGCAGCTGTAAAAGGACTTCCCCTGCTACGAATCGTTAGTGTTATATTTACTTTGGGATCTACGAGGTCAATATAGGTGGCTTTGAAGTAGAATACCGCTTAAGCAGGTGCTAGGGGCGTGAGAGGTGTTGCTTCAACATTACCTCTCATGAACAGACTAAAAAAACGAGTCTGCTAGTTTATTCTCTTGGTTGTGTTTGTTGCTTCCAAAGGATCTCCCTTATCAGTATAAATTAACATTCACACTAGCGTTCGTTTAGTGCAGTTTGGCGGCTGTAAAAGGTCTCCCTGTGCTACGAATCAGTAGTGTTATTTGTACTGGTCATTTGGGATCAACGAACCCAATATAGGTGACTTTGGATTATAATATCTCTTAAGCCGGTTGTAGGGGGCATGAAAGAACTTGCTTCTACGTTACCTCTCATGAGTAGACGCAATAAAACCGAGTCTGCTACTTTATTTTCTTTGTTGTGTTTGTTGCTTCCAAAGGATATCACTTCTTATCAGTATACATTAATTCAGCTAAACCTCATTCCCAGGTAATATAACTGTATTTTACTTCCAATCCATGCTTCTGGCATATAAAATAAAAATAGGTTGATTTTCAAATTAGAAAAAAATAAATAACAAACTTAATTTTACTAGTGTTCACCCGAAGGAACCAACCTTTGAAAATAAAACCATTGCATTTAATTAAGGCACTTTGCAGCTAGAAACTACTGGAAACAAATGTCGTTTTCACCTTTAAGTCGCATACAATTCAAGAAAATCGCAGATTACTAATGTGTCGTAAAATCAAAGTGTGCTCCACTCCAAATGTTTGGCAGTGTCCTTCAGTAGTTTATGGTCACCCAGCTGTTCACTGCACACCAAGTTTGGTTGAACTCCAAAGAGGGGAATTTAAAAATGAACATCGTTCATCACAAATTTAACAAAATTATGCATTTCCTAAGGCAAACAAGGGCCACATATAGAGGATCTTACATTAGTACTCATACATTATTGAATTTATTTAAACGATTTGGCAAAATGATATAATTCGAGGCTCTTGTTGGTTTATCTTTTTTTTTTGACAGCGCATACTAGGCTTATAAGGAATACTTATATAACTAGTGCTATATCGAAAATATAGAATGGTACTTTATATATAATACTCCCACGCCGTAAGTTATGTGATAAATTTGATTAGAATTAAGCAAGTTTTACCGTAATCGGACTGAACATGTATGTTATGGTTATTTAAATATACATTGTGCAAGCATGTTTAAAGACAAAATAATACTGCATTAATAAATCGAGTTATCCATATTAGCTGATCTATTAATAGAGTATCATTTTGTCTTTCTTTCAACTTGCTGTAAAGCAAGCCTTTAAGATTAATTGATGGTAGTTTACACATGCACGCAAGTGTACATTTGTTGAGAAAAAACAACAGAAAACTCTGATTAGAATTAACGAAATGCGCTTATTGCACAGAGTATGTATAATATGGTAATTAAAAAAATGAGATATAGGGTCCTATAGAAACCACAGCGTCCGAAAGCAATGGCATCGTAGGTCCGCACTGTACTGCAAACAAGGACTTGAAAGTACAATGAAGGAGACAAAAAACAACAGAAAGGGTGCTGAAGACAGGTTTACCGAATTGGAACGGTCAGTAGGCAATAAGGCCTACTGGTTAGCTTGAATCGATTTTATATGCGCACAATCCTCGCTATTATCCTGTCTTCAGCGCCCAAATAGACAAGACAGTGTAAACAAAACTACTCCCATCAAAAAGAATTCTCTAACAATAAGGTCCACATCCAAAGAAACTAACTAAAGAAACACATACAAAAAAATAATAAACATCCCAGGATGTATCCAGAATCGTACTGAACAACCATAGTAGTTGCAGCTAAAGAGAAAACCAATCTAGGGTACGACCAGAATACTGACCAGGTGATCCATTTGAAGCAACGAACACAAACAAGAGAAAAAGATAGAAGACTCGTATTTTTTTAGTCATGAGAGGTAATATACACTCAAGTGATATGAAAACGCAACGCGGGAATTTCCGCTATATATTGCATGTGTAATATGCTGCTGTTAATCGAATGGTACATGGCTACGTTAGACCTTTCCTTTTGGAAAAAAAGACTAAAACAACACATAACACCGCTACTAGTATTCCTTCAAAGTTTCATTATTGACAGAGTTCGCGTTTGGCTCAAGCATGTGAGTAACCTAGGATGCAAAATTTTGCAAACTCTTTACGTTAAATAGAGTACTGAACTGGCTCAGTTTTTTCAAAGAGCAACTTCAACATTTATGAAGTTCTAGTTACAAGGTGTAGTGTGATTAAAACGTCTATAAAATCACAGTTGTGTCATTTCTCTAATTAACTGCAGCTGTTTTTTTACAAAACCTCTTGGGATTTCTTTGGAACATTATGTGGAATTAAGTGTGCAGTATATACACTATATAGCGGAAATTCCCGTGTTGCGTTTTCATATCTCTTGAGTGTAGTGTGCAGTATATCCACGCCTCCTACAAGTGTTTATCGGTATTCTATATTAAAGACACACATGTAGCGGTATTCTATATTACTACACATGTAGCGGTATTCTATATTAAAGCCACACATGTAGCAGTATTCTATATAAAAGCCTCACATGTAGCGGTATTCTATATAAAAGCCTCACATGTAGCAGTATTCTATATAAAAGACACACATGTAGCAGTATTCTATATAAAAGACACACATGAAGCGGTATTCTATATAAAAGCCTCACATGTAGCAGTATTCTATATAAAAGACACACATGTAGCGGTATTCTATATAAAAGCGTCACATGTAGCAGTATTCTATATAAAAGCCTCACATGTAGCGGTATTCTATATTAAAGACACACATGTAGCGGTATTCTATATTAAAGACACACATGTAGCGGTATTCTATATAAAAGCCTCACATGTAGCAGTATTCTATATAAAAGCCTCACATGTAGCGGTACTCTATATAAAAGCCTCACATGTAGCGGTACTCTATATTAAAGCCACATATGTAGTAAAGCCACACATGTGGTTAATACTTTTAATATCAAAGCAACATTCTAATAGACGCATATTCAGGTCAGAGTTCCACGTGGTTTCCATTATGCACAAACATATCTTTGACGACCCCCCACGTTCCATTGTTGGGGTTTGGCTTCATTCCAGTCACGTGACAAATCATTTGATAAACGTTTACGTTTGAGAACGATTTTGCTTTAAAAGCTTTCTTGAAATCTGAAATAATCGTAAAATTAATATCGTTTGAAAACAGGACACATTTTAAAATTGTTCAAATAATAAATTATTATTTCATGAAGACATATACATAAATGTACCAACACCCGATTAAATAATCCATAGCTGAAAATGCGTCAGATCATTGTTTAACTGTACATTTAAAAGTGTAGAATGTGGGATCAATAACAAATATTGACATGGCGGCATACAGGTTTAACGTTTATAATTTATAAAGAGTTCGTTATTTCAACAAATGTGGTTTGCCTTTTCATTCGGCAATACGACAAACGTTTAAATCATTGAATTAATATGTGAATATATGTTCTTCTCCCGCAAAAATAACAACTAATAATAATATTTCCATAATAAAAATATATAATGCTACCTATGGAAACGCAATGGCGATGTCTGACCTAAAATATATATAAAGCACTGGCATAGATGCTTATTCGTATAGTCATCATTTCGGATATACTAGTTTTAAATGAGTTAGCATAGAAGCTGTATAGAAATATACTTACTTGGACCCTTTGCTACAAATATTGACCTCATATCTTCAATGTCATTGTCAAAACCATGGTTACCCAGCCAAGGAACAGCAAGTCCCTCTTTGTCATACTTACTGGATTTGGGCTGAACACAAAAAAAGCAAATAAATAGAGTCATGGAAAATACAAAATTTCTTCTATACTTTGTCTTTATTCTTCTATGTTTGTCACTATATTATGTCTGCAATATGTTTATGTTGTTCTGAGTTTAAATTCTAAGAAATTAATGTCATTAAAATATAACTAGCGTTTTCATTCGTTGGTCGTTTTACTATACAGCACACATGTCTTAATCGAATTGTAATTTAAAAGAAAAATCGAACAATGTGTCCTTTTACGCGGCTTTCCATTACAAGCAGGAAATCATATTTGTGTAAAATTAACAACTACTTTAGTAAAGCTAATTTATGTTTGGGTTAGATTTGAATTGGATTTTATAGTCACACCAACAGCTAAAGTCATATAGCGACTTTCCAGCTTCCATCAGTGGAGGAAGACCCTAAGTGCCCCTCCGGGCAATTTTCGTGCGCGGACGGACACCTGGGTGGGAATCACCGACGTTTGGCTTGATGTCTTATCTATTCAGATGTTTGATATGATGTTTTACCTGTGTTGATGTTTGGTTTGATGTTTTACTTGTGTTGATGTTTGGTTTGATGTTTTACCTGTTCAGATGTTCGATTTGATGTTTTAGCTGTGTTGATGTTTGGTTTGATGTTTTACTTGTGTTGATGTTTGATTTGATGTTTTACCTGTGGTGATGTTTGGTTTGATGTTTTACTTATGTTGATGTTTGATTTGATGTTTTACCTGTGGTGATGTTTGGTTTGATGTTTTACTTGTGTTGATGTTTGGTTTACCTGTGCAGATGTTTGATTTGATGTTTTACCTGTTCAGATGTTTGATTTGATGGATGCTTATTTGAATGTTGTATCAGTGTTGATGATTGATTTGATGTTTTATTAGTGCAGATCTGTACTTTAATATTTTATCTGTTCAAATGATTGGTTTGATGTTTATTTTGTGCAGATGTCTGGTTTGATACTGTACCTCTGCTATTGTTTGGTTTGGTGTTTCACCTGTACTATTGTCTTGTTATATATGTCATCGGTTTGATGTTTTATCTGTACTGTCATTTGGTTTAATGTTTTATTTATACTATCATTTGGTCTAATGTTTTATTTATGCTATCGTTTGGTTAACGTTTTATATGTGCTATTATTTGGTTTAATGTTTTATATGTGCTATTATTTGGTTTGATGTTTTATCTGTGGTTCCAGCTTTCATCGGTGGTGAAACACCCCAGGTGCCCCTCCGGACAATTTTAGTGCGCGGGCGGACACCTGGGTGGGAATCACCGACATTTGGTTTGATGTCTTATCTGTTCAGATGTTTGATTTGATGTCTTACCTGTTCAGATGTTTGTTTTGATGTTTTACCTGTGTTGATGTTTGGTTTGATGTTTTACTTGTGTTGATGTTTGGTTTGATGTTTTATCTGTTCAGATGTTTGATTTGATGGATGCTTTTTTGGATGTTGTATCATTGCTGATGTTTGGTTTGATATTTTATTAGTGCAGATCTGTGTTTTGATGTTTTATCTGTGCAAATGATTGGTTTGATGTTTATTTTGTGCAGATGTCTGGTTTGATACTGTACCTCTGCTATTGCCTGGTTTGGCGTTTCACCTGTACTATTGTCTCGTTATATATTTCATCGGTTTGATGTTTTATCTGTACTATCGTTTGGTTAAATGTTTTATTTATGCTATCGTTTGGTTTAATGTTTTATATGTGCTATTATCTGGTTTAATATTTTATATGTGCTATTATTTGGTTTGATGTTTTATCTGTGGTATTATTTGGTTTGATATTTTATCTGTGGTATTATTTGGTTTGATATTTCATCTCTGGTATTATTTGGTCTGATATTTTATCTGTGCAATTGTTTGGTTATTTGTTTTATTTGTGCAGATGATAGGATGTATCTGTAAAACTGTGGAAAAAATACAATAGGTATATTTGTCCTTTCAAATCTTGTAACGTTTGCAAATGCTGTGAGTATACAATACAAGAAGTGTACGGTTTGTTTGTTTGTTTGTATGGTGTTTTATGCCATTTTCAACACATGTAAGGTTATATATGACGGTCGATGTTTTGTAGTGGAGGCAGACCACCCACTTTTCCTGGTTAGAACCAGTACAATACACCTCCTGCCATCCGTAATAATCGACACTTCCTCACTTACAAGTAAGAAGTAAAAAGAAGTATATGGAAGTAAATATTTAAAATGATGTATGCAATAAACATTCATAAAAACAATCTTAAAATGATTTTAACTTACATGCACTAAGAACCATCCTGGTTCTGCATTAACAAATATTGGTGGCACAAGACTGTGCTTTTTAAAGAACCATCTGTCTTTGATATCTTTTCGGTTGTAGACACGTATGTGGTTACTGAAGGAAACTAGTCTGTCAAATACCTGCAGTTAAAACATCTAGAGGTTACTAACAATGTCGCAAGAACCATACGTCTTGCATAGTAATGCTGTTGTACATACGTATGTTATTGTTGAAAGAAGCAACCACTGTGTTGTTGAATTCAAACATTATATTATTGAAAGCAACCATTCTATTATTGAGATCACATATCTATTGCTGAAATCACCCACACTATTATTGAAATCACCCATCCATTATTGAAATCACCCATGCATTATTGAAATCATCCATCTATTATTAAAATCACGCACCCTATTATTGACATCACCCACTCTGTTATTGAAATTCCCCACTCTATTATTGAGATCACCCATCTTTTATTGAAATAACCCACTCTATTATTGAAACCCACTCTATTATTGAGATCACCCACTCTATTTTTAAAATCACCAACTCTATTATTGAGATCACCCATATACTATTGAAATCATCCACCCTATTATTGAAATCACCCACTCTGTTATTGAAATCATCCACTCTATTATTGAGATCACCCGTCTATTATTGAAATCACCCACTCTGTTATTACGATCAACCATTCTATTATAAAGATTATCAGTAAATATAGATATAAAAATCGAACAGGAAAAGCAGCATTCAAGGACGACAGGCAACCACAAACACACAGAAACAAAGAAACAAATTTAAAGATGAATAAAAGGCCAAATAAGACATCACAAACACAAAAGTGTTGACAATAGTGCTACCGCCTTGGAACGGTCAGTGGCAAAAAAGGCCGCTGGTGGTTTAACCCAGGTTCTATGGTACACCAAACCTCACACTTACCCTACTGTCAACCCAATAAAACGGGACAGTGTAAATAAAAAAAATCCCCGCCATGAACTATTCTCTAACCAACAAGGCAGCATTAATAGGCAATATAAGTAGAACCCAAAGATGCTCATGTATATATAAATACAAAAAAATAATAGCCTAGAAAGCCACAAAGAAGGTACTCAATGACTTGGCAGAAGCCAGAGCAACAAGAGAATAAACCACTAAGGGCACGACAAGACAAGACTGCAGACAAACATCAAACGTCACCGTCCTTTTGGGATTTAGCTAGACGTCATCATAGGGTCCACAGCCTGTCCGATCATCGCACAATTAAAAAGGAAAACATAGTGGCGAACTGTAAATGGGTCCACCACCAAGCATGCAGTGCGTTGCAAAATGATAGGGTCATAACCTCTTTTGATAAACCTTTTAACAAGTTTAACAAAGCTAGTATGAAAGTGATCATGACCAAAGATCTTACGAAGTTTGTAAATCACCTCACCATAGAAGTCAGGTTGTGATAGTCCTTGTCACAGAAGAGTTCTTAAATTACTTTTATATTTGGAGAGAAGATCAGGGTCGCAGAAGAGG
The DNA here is from genome assembly GCA_037043455.1 of Cyrtodaria siliqua. Taxonomy (NCBI): domain Eukaryota; kingdom Metazoa; phylum Mollusca; class Bivalvia; order Adapedonta; family Hiatellidae; genus Cyrtodaria; species Cyrtodaria siliqua. The sequence continues at coordinate 817,273 of JAWPHD010000023.1, read as the reverse complement.
ATACCGGTATGTTAATAAAGTCATGGTCATGTTTTGTTTCCTATTTAAACTGCTCTACACAACACACAAACAAGAACTATCTTCTTTATCAAAATTTGAACGTTTAATACATGTATTATCATTTACGGATGGGAGTGTTGTTATTCAAATCAACTACATTAATAATGTGTACAACATTTATATTTATAACACCTGTGTTTTACCATTTGTTCTTTGCCTTCGACAGGCCATATGTAAGCTTGTGATCCACTTTCTATTATCTCGTGTATGTCCTCCATATCTAGGGCTTGTGTCAGATTCACCATTTGCAGTCTGTCTATAGACGTCATTCCGTGATCGGAAACAAGGATGATGTCAGCATCGTGTATGTTTTGTTCTTCAAACATATCCAGCATACTGTTAATCTCCTCATCGACGTCAAGTATCGCTTGAATAACTTCCGGTGAGTTTGGACCGTGATGATGACCGATAGAATCCACTTCTTCGTGGTAAATATCTGTCAATAGTTGAGTAAGGCGACTGTATAATTATTATAACATAGTACCATGTTAGTTTTTTAATATATGCGTATTGTACTAGTATTTGTAAACATGACCTATTGAAATAGGACACTCCGGTTTTTATACAGTATTTACCTCTACCATTCGTTTGAATTCAAATGTAAGGATAAAGTTGATTCCACGGGTCCACATGCCGTTTATCAATAGCTAATAGGACTTGGACCTGTTAACATGGTAGTTTATATTTGAGATGCTGTGTGAATGAAAGTACACTTCACAGACAATATGGATTATTATGTTTGTGTAGAGAGTAGATTCTTTGAGAATCAGGTTAACCGGATCTGACACAAGTGTGAATGGCACTATTTTTGAAGTGTGGTAAGATTGTTTGCGTTCTTCGGCAAATTTGACCTGAACTGATCTATAATCGATACATATTTTCACTTGAGCAAAATTCTGAACTTGAAAGTCAAAAGGGAGCTTGTTATTTTGTTATGTCATAATGTCAGCCTTGTGCTTGGTTTGAAGATGGTTTATTGAGAGTTTCAAGTACGATGGCACGTGTGATACCATCTTTGGCTATAATGTAGGTCTATGTGAAATTAATTATAGTCCAGTTTCCTGTGATATACTGACAATGGTTATACTTTTTACCACGACATTATGTCCCCTAATACTAGGGGACATTATATAATGTTAGTGCGTATTTACAAACAATATCCTCTTTATCATTTTGACTAACCAGGTGACGTAACACAATTTAAGTACTTATTTACAAGCAATGCAATATCCGTTTTATCATTTTGACTAACCAGGTGACCTAACAAAGTGTAAGAACTTATTTACAAACAATATCCGTTTTATCATTTTGAATTCGCTGGATCCCGTCTTTGATTGCCCACTGAATGTCCGTTCTTGTTGGTTTGTGAGTGTGAGGCAAACATAATGTTGGTTTCCAGCCATTATGGACGATTTGACACCCCCTCCAGAAGTATAGTGATGTCTTGATGCCCTGTAATAACACACCACGTCAGAGTATTAATAACAACCCACCACGTCAGCGTATTAATAACAATGGTAATGTATGATTATTTGGGGCAGCAAACTCGGGTTGACCGAGTCTATGGAAATGTATATTGGTAATCACGACCCCATGTCGACAGCTTTTACCTTTAGCGAATTCAACTCTAAAGACTACATCAATGTCAAGAGAGATTGCATTAACCCTTAACCCGCTACATATATATAATGGACTGCTCTCATTCCATATATGTGACAAAGAGGTGTTTTGGGGAATATGACTCAGCAGCCGGACACTGTAAACCCTGATCTGGGTTTACAATGGACGCAAAGGCTATTATAGTCGCGCTTAGCGGGTTAAGAGTTAATCTACTAAATCGTACATTCAATTATAGATATTGGGTATGTATACATGAAATTGTAACTGTATTTTAACTGCAATATATGGCAATGTTCATAGTTCAATAATTGAATTTTTAGCCCCCATCTCCCTCTCACCCACTAACAAAAAATAAAAATAAAAATCAATAAAAAAACAACAAGAATATAATAATAAAAAAAAATCATATTTTCTCTTGGACTTTCTGTTAATTTTAATACGCTGTTAGTTTACTTTGCAGACACGGTATAAACATTCGGGTAACTGGAGACATACATCTACCACACATTCTAACACCGTTGGTTGCGAATTTTTATATTGTTCCGTTGTATTAATTAATCGTTGTTATAGAAGCAAATGGAAATGTATACAGACAATTGGAGAGTTGCATCAAGAGAACTATACAATTCACGAACGTTATCCGATTTAAACGCGTTGTTTATAAATACGATTTTTTATAATGATCATTTTTCCTCCTCAGTTAAATCACCATTTTGTATTGAACGTATTCCTATAATGACATGATATGCATCGAAAAATTACGTTCTTGTGTGGGCTCATTCTGGTACTTTCATCGATGTAAAAAAAATTGCCGAACGTTTGTAGACATTTTTCCGTGGCCAAGGTATTAACGACGTTGCGCTTTAAACCTTCTCGCCTCTCACCGCTGCGGGTTCGAATCCCACTTGTAAGCGAAGAAATCCCACATGTAAGCGAGGTAGTGTCGATTTTTACGGATGGTGGGAGGTGTACAGTACTGATTCTACCCAGGAAATTTGGTGATCTGTCTCCCCCACAAAAAAATCGACAGTCATTTATAATCTTACATATGTTGAAAATGACGTAAAACACCATACAAACGAACCGTGACCTTGATGAATTAATCAACGCATGCAATCGAAACTGCCTCGTCGATTCCGTTACCGATATCAATAAAATGCCGGGTAAGGACATCGACGAGGAAGTTTCGATTGCTCAGGCATGTATCGGAACCTACATACCGGATAAACATATTAGTTATAGTATAGTATAGTATAGTAAAATGGATTAAATTTTAGAGAAAATTCGGAAAATATATTTTTCGCTTTAAAGTGATATTGTGACCCATACCTCAAAGTTAAATATATGGATTATAAAAATACATACCTGTTGTTCAGCTGTTATGTAAAAAGGTTCAGTATTATTCCACCAATGTAAGTCAAGACTTTCCGGATTCTTTAATTCCAAATCAAAGCTGCGACCGGTGATGTCATTGTACATAAAGTTACCCACAAATCCATGGTTTTCCACATGCAAACCTAAAGTTAGAAGACAAAGCATGTTAAACAGGTATGTTATTATGATATGTAAAGACGTAATGATTGGTTTTTACGTCTCTACTATATACTTAATTAACAAACATCGTATGTACTCAGTTGTATAACCATAATTGTGATAACATGCAATGTATAGGTATTATACCACTAATTAATTTCCCCATAGACACCAATGTTAAAATGTCACATATTAATGATTTGCTGCAAATTTAACTCAAGTATGGATAATGCAGCAGTGTAATGTTCATATAGAAAACTAATTTTCCTCTTGAAAAATCACCAGAAAAGGTGGGGTCACAAGACATGTAAGAAAGTTCTTGTTTGTTTATTAAACAGGTCAAGGGTACAGCTGTTTTCATTGATTGAATGTTTTCATTGCTGACAAAGTGTAAGCATAGAGTCGAAATTTCGAAAATGTTCATCACTGATCCAGTAAAACTTATTAATACGCTTCTTATAAATACAACCACAAAATCGAATAGGAATGGGCAGTTTTCCCCTACTTATAATACCCGTTTTCATCAAAAAAGGAGGGATTACTTTTTGGCGGTGCGAATGCACCGTCAGTGATATGAGGGGAGATTTCAAAGGCATTCTTGGAATGTGACAAACCTAACAGCAATATGCACCACTACGCTAGAAGAAGTAGTCTCTCATGCATGCCTTTAATTTGATGCCCTAAATAAGAAACAATGTTCAGAATAAAGGCAATTTATTATTTATTTAGGTCATACATACCTATTTTATTAAAATTTCACTAAGTCAACTTTTTATCATCTGTTTAAAAGGTTATACTCTGGTTATAATCATACTACAAGCAGACGGTATATGTATCATAGAAAGTGTATCACGTTACTGAAAATAGAACACTGGCTCGCTGAAGGGCATAATATATTATATAGAGTGGAGTCGTGGTGTGGAGTCTTGGAGTGGAGTGGAGTGAATAACTGGAGTGACCTTGGAGTCACATTTTTAAAAGAATCTACGGAAGCTAATTCGGGCCTTATGAGTTAGCTAAAATATGTTTAAATATGAAATTGGTAATGAATATCAATCATCTGAAACATCACTGAATGTAAAAAACAAACCATGGAAGTTACATTTACAGCACTTCCATTTCCCATTCATTCCAACACTTACAAAAAGCACCGCCCATCAGTGCCTTCAGCACTTTGATTATTATAGGAACTACATTCGCACCTCGGAGGCTTACAAGTAATTAGTGGTGGTAAACCTATACTGAGGGTCACCATTAACTCCATATGTTTATGCAGTTGGATTATTCGCAACACATTTGGAATAAAACTGCTGAACCAATATTTTCTATGTTTTTGAATCTTGATACCTAACTTGTCTGACATGTTTAAAGGTAGGCTTTTATGACAAGCAGTTACGCAGTTATTTTCCTTAGCATTTAACATTGTTTACCACGGATAATCATAATCCACTAAATGTCAAGCTGCATTAATCTGTCTCGGAATACATTCCAATTGGCTTTACTGGCCTTTCTATTGTTTAATGTCTGACAGTATTATGCCATGAATGTTTTTAAAAAAATGGTTTCTTTGTGCGATGTAACTGAAAATAAAACAAGGAAATGCAGGTGCATTTTATAACACCAATGTGGAATGCCCTAAATCCAGATATGCACTTACAAATGATAATGTCGACTCGTATGGAGCATTCCCAGAGATAGGGGAATGATACCGCTAGGAATCCGGCAAGCGTGCACTACTCTTACTATCGAATAGATTTTTCAGAGGATAAACTCCAACACCACACGGCGTCCCCATTTGAAGGAATAGGCTATCAAAGGCAACTAAGTATTGCCAAAGAAACAACTCCACGAAACATAGTGGCGCCAGTGAGGCTTGTATTTACGTCCCCATCCGATGGACGAGTCTAGGGGAAGTGTCTTGCCTTAGGACACGCCGAAGTAACTGCTATCCACTGGGCCCCAGCGGCCCCTAAATTAGCAAAATAATACAATGCATAACCGAGCTATTCGTATATATTTCCACAGACATATTAATATGTTATTAGGTCTGTGATATTTCAAACACTAATACTTCAGTGTTTGGTACTTCCAAAATTCTGCCACAGTGTAGCTACGGGCAGGGTTTTTGTTCGACTTTCCGCCTATTGAATATGAACTGTGTCAAGACATACATGGCAAACATACACCTTTGACATCATGTTAAATATTACAGTACCAGTGTACCTGTGGAATAAGGGAGAACATTATAAGCAATACATACTACCGTGAACTATCATAGTCGTCTCCCTTGAGCTATGAAAGAAGTCCCGGCTCGTAAAATAAAAGCGGCAACCCGGGTTCGATTGACCGTTTGATTCTATCTTCACAAATGAAAAAGTAGGTCAGATTAAGGTAACATTCTTTATTTTGTAAGGAAGAATCGGTGAGGGAGGCCTAGGTTAGAAACATTGGTTACTAACCTACATTTGCGGTAATGAGGGTTTCCCAGGGATTTTTGGAAACAAGAGAACATTGTCTGTTATTGGTAATATTTTTGGGGAACATCGGACCATTGGAAAATATTTTTGGGGAACAAAGCAAAATATTTTTGTGGAACAAGGGAACAATGAGTCATAGTTTCAGGGAACAAGGGAACATGGACCCCCACCAATTCACTGGGTGGGCCTCGGTAATTGACCTACTTTTGAAGAAATTAACCTAATTGAAAATAATTCATACACGTTGAAAGTTGTTGTTGAATGACCCTTTTCAAGATTTGACGCGATATCCCGTATATGTTTGAGTGACTGATGATAAGACGGATGGAGGAGGTGTGGAATCGCAGGCTTCCATTACGATAGTATAGAAGGATAGAGAGAAGAAGGGAGAGTGTTATAGTAAATGGATAAAGTAAACATTACGATAGTATAGAAGGATAGAGAGAAGAAGGGAGAGTGTTATAGTAAATGGATATAGTAAACATTACGATAGTATAGAAGGATAGAGAGAAGAAGAGAGAGTGTTATAGTAAATGGATATAGTAAACATTACGATAGTATAGAAGGATAGAGAGAAGAAGAGAGAGTGTTATAGTAAATGGATATAGTAAACATTACGATAGTATAGAAGGACAGAGAGAAGAAGAGAGAGTGTTATAGTAAATGTATATAATAAACATTACGATAGTGTAGAAGGATAGAGTGAAGAAGAGAGAGTGTTATAGTAAATGTATATAGTAAACATTACGATAGTATAGAAGGATAGAGAGAAGAAGAGAGAATGTTATAGTAAATGTATATAGTAAACATTACGATAGTATAGAAGGATAGAGAGAAGAAGAGATAGTGTTATAGTAAATGTATATAGTAAACATTACGATAGTATAGAAGGATAGAGAGAAGAAGAGAGAGTGTTATAGTAAATGGATATAGTAAACATTACGATAGTATAGAAGGATAGAGAGAAGAAGAGAGAGTGTTATAGTAAATGGATATAGTAAACATTACGATAGTATAGAAGGATAGAGAAAAGAAAGGAGAGTGTTATAGTAAATGGATATAGTAAACATTACGATAGTATAGAAGGATAGAGAGAAGAAGAGAGAGTGTTATAGTAAATGGATATAGTAAACATTACGATAGTATATAAGGATAGAGAGAAGAAGAGAGAGTGTTATAGTAAATGGATATAGTAAACATTACGATAGTATAGAAGGATAGAGAGAAGAAGAGAGAGTGTTATAGTAAATGTATATAATAAACATTACGATAGTGTAGAAGGATAGAGTGAAGAAGAGAGAGTGTTATAGTAAATGTATATAGTAAACATTACGATAGTATAGAAGGATAGAGAGAAGAAGAGAGAATGTTATAGTAAATGTATATAGTAAACATTACGATAGTATAGAAGGATAGAGAGAAGAAGAGATAGTGTTATAGTAAATGTATATAGTAAACATTATGATAGTATAGAAGGATAGAGAGAAGAAGAGATAGTGTCATAGTTAATGTATATAGTAAACATTATAATAATATAAAAGGATAGAGAGAAGAAGAGATAGTGTTATAGTAAATGTATATAGTAAACATTACGATAGTATAGAAGGATATAGAGAAGAAGAGATAGTGCTATAGTAATGTATATAGTCAAATTTATGATAGTATAGAAGGATAAAGGTATAGTATCATTATGTGTTAAGTACTATATACATTTACTATTACACTATCATTATGTCTTACTATATCCATTTACTACAACACTATCTCTTCAGCTCTCTCTATCCTTCTATACTATCGTAACGGAAGTCTGTGGGTGGAATAGAGACAGCATTTAGCCTTTCGCAAATAAATATGTGCTTTCATAAATACACGAACATACTAATGTAACATGAGAAACAATTTCAACAGCTTTACCAGTTTCTATAGTTTTGTAGTTTGGAAACGAATTTGTCGGAAAGTCCGGAATCATATAGTCTGCTTTTACACCTTCACGGAACATCCTTGGAAATCCCCGTAATTGTAACCCTGGTAGCTGGAAATAATCCCATCTGAAGCCATCTATAAGCATCATGAATAACTTCCTGCCATTCACTGGATAACACAGACATAGTAAAACAAAACACACCACCTTCATTATTATCAAGCTTATAAAGTGGATGTGTTGTCCATATACTAGTTGTTAACTATACGCCGGTATAAACCAGTTCAGCAGGTCATTCGACACAATACAGATAAGATGATATAGCAGGTAGTCACTTAAGGCCCCTTTACACAGGGCTGCGACCTTTGTGCCACCTTTGAGCGACCAAAAAATGGACAGGACGCTCAATGGTCGCCTAAACCCTGAAAATCATGTTTCTATGTAACTGCTCCAGCGATCCTTGTGCCTCCCTTGAACCACCAAAAATGCAATTTTCGGGCATTTTCATGGCGATCTACGAACGTCCACTGAGCCACCTGCCTGCCTCCCCTTTGCTTCCCCTGTGCAACCTACGGCAACCAACATGATTATAGGCTACATAGGCGACCCCCGAGCAATGATTGGGCAACCATTGAGCCTCCTCTGTGCCTCCTCTGTGCCATCATCGGCGACCAACGGCAACTAACGGCGATCACTGGACGACCATTCAGCCAAATAAATTTGCAGCAGAACGCATCTATTACCTGGCGACCATTGGGCGACAACCGTGCCTCCATTCTGCAACCACGGTAATGCTTGTGCCTCCCTTCTGCCTCCTTTGAGCCACCTTTGAGCAACCAACCTCCTCGGCGACCTTTGTGCGACTGTTTTGAACATGTTCAAAAATTCACGGCGACCATGGCGTTCATGGCGATGTCTGAACCTCCTGTGTACCACCGTTGAACGACCTAGGCAACCATTCTGCCTCCTTTGAGCCTCCAACGACGACCTGGCAAATTTTATGGTCGCACACGGGAGGCACAAAGGTCGCCATCCTGTGTAAAGGCCCCTTAAGGAGGAAATGTTATGGCGGCGTATATACTAACTATAATAACTAATGCATAAGGGTGTGCAGTATAGAGAAACAAGAGAGAGAGAGAGAGAGAGAGAGAGAGAAAGAGAGAGCGAGCGAGCGAGCGACAGGGAGGGAGCGAGGGACTACGGTGTTCCGTTAGGGCCATCGTACCATCGCGCATCGACCTTTACAAGTCGATGCGCGATAGTACGATGGTACGATGGCGATGGAGCGATGGTACGATGGCGATGGTACGATGAAGCGATAGTACGATGGCGATGGTACGATGGTACGATGGCGATGACGCGATGGACCATCGCGTCATCGCCATCGTACCATCGCACCATCGCCATCGTACCATCGTACCATCGCGCATCGACTTTAAACGCGATGGTACGATGGTACGATGGTAAGATGGTCCATCGTACCATCGCGCATCGACCTTTTACAAGTCGATGCGCGATGGTACGATGGTACGATGGCGATGGTACGATGGTACGATGGCGATGGCACGATGGACCATCGCGTCATCGCCATCGTACCATCGTGACATCGCCATCGTACCATCGTGCCATCGCACCATCGCAGTCGATGTGCGATGTTGCATCGCCTCCTGCTGCATCGTACCATCGCTCCATCGCCTCCGTTTAGACATGCGCACATCAAAACAAAACAAAAATGGAGGACATCATTACGGTGTTCCGTAAGGGCCATCGTACCATCGCGCATCGACCTTTACAAGTCGATGCGCGATAGTACGATGGTACGATGGCGATGGAGCGATGGTACGATGGCGATGGTACGATGACGCGATGGTACGATGGCGATGGTACGATGGTACGATGGCGATGACGCGATGGACCATCGTGTCATCGCCATCGTACCATCGCACCATCGCCATCGTACCATCGTACCATCGCGCATCGACTTTAAACGCGATGGTACGATGGTACGATGGTAAGATGGTCCATCGTACCATCGCGCATCGACCTTTTACAAGTCGATGCGCGATGGTACGATGGTACGATGGCGATGGTACGATGGTACGATGGCGATGGCACGATGGACCATCGCGTCATCGCCATCGTACCATCGTGACATCGCCATCGTACCATCGTGCCATCGCACCATCGCAGTCGATGTGCGATGTTGCATCGCCTCCTGCTGCATCGTACCATCGCTCCATCGCCTTCCGTTTAGACATGCGCACATCAAAACAAAACAAAAATGGAGGACATCATAGATGCAAAGATTCGACAATAAGTGTTGGAAATGTTTCTTACCGAGAAATTCATGTTTTGCTGAGCCTAAATGAAGGGACAGATTTAAAAAAAGTATTGTCGAATCTTTGCATCCATGATATACGGTAATGATGTCTTCCATTTTTGTTTTGCTTTGATGTGCGCATGTCTAAACGGAAGGCGATGCAGCGATGGTACGATGGAGTAGGGAGCGATGCAACATCGCACATCGACTGCGATGGTGCGATGGCACGATGGTACGATGGCGATGTCACGATGGTACGATGGCGATGACGCGATGGTCCATCGTGCCATCGCCATCGTACCATCGTACCATCGCCATCGTACCATCGTATCATCGCGCATCGACTTGTAAAAAGTCGATGCGCGATGGTACGATGGACCATCTTACCATCGTACCATCGTACCATCGCGTTTAAAGTCGATGCGCGATGGTACGATGGTACGATGGCGATGGTGCGATGGTACGATGGCGATGACGCGATGGTCCATCGCGTCATCGCCATCGTACCATCGTACCATCGCCATCGTACCATCGCACCATCGTACCATCGCCATCGTACCATCGCTCCATCGCCATCGTACCATCGTACTATCGCGCATCGACTTGTAAAGGTCGATGCGCGATGGTACGATGGCCCTAACGGAACACCGTACATCATAGATGCAAAGATTCGACAATAAGTTTTGGACATGTTTCTTACCGAGAAATTCATGTTTTGCTGAGCCTAAATGAAGGGATATATTTAAGAAAAGTATTGTCGAATCTTTGCATCCATGATATACGGTAAGAATGTCCTCCATTTTTGTTTTGCTTTGATGTGCGCATGTCTAAACGGAAGGCGATGGAGCGATGGTACGATGGAGTAGGGAGCGATGCAACATCGATGGCACGATGGTACGATGGCGATGTCACGATGGTACGATGGCGATGACGCGATGGTCCATCGTGCCATCGCCATCGTACCATCGTACCATCGCCATCGTACCATCGTACCATCGCGCATCGACTTGTCGGCGTTTAAAGTCGATGCGCGATGGTACGATGGTACGATGGCGATGGTGCGATGGTACGATGGCGATGACGCGATGGTCCATCGCGTCATCGCCATCGTACCATCGTACCATCGCCATCGTACCATCGCGTCATCGTACCATCGCCATCGTACCATCGCTCCATCGCCATCGTACCATCGTACCATCGCGCATCGACTTGTAAAGGTCGATGCGCGATGGTACGATGGCCCTAACGGAACACCGTAAGGGACGGACAGACGGACGAGGGATGGATGGATGGGTGAAACCTCACTACTTGTTTTACTTACAAAGACACAAACATTTTGGCATGGTAGGCCATGAGCCTAATAGTGAAACAAAAACATATTGATAGCAGTGCGGACAGGGTACCAGATTTCTGTCATTTCTGTTGTTAGAGTTGTCTCCTAGTTTCAATAAAATCAGGTTTCCTTTAAAAAAAAAAGTAAAGGCCCTCTTCCAAGTATTTTTAAAATGGTGACCTTGGGGTCAGATATGGCCTAGCCCCGGAGGTAACAGGTTTACATAGAGTTATGTAGGACACTTTTAAAAGAAAGCATAAGCTTGTGGCCCGCTAGAAAGTTTGTTAAAATGGTGACCATGTGGTCATATATTTATTTAAAGTCATACAGAAATATCCTTAAAAGTCTTTTTTAAAACGACAGGAGCAGAGGTCTAATATTTTGCATGTCGCATAAGTTTATGGTTCTCTACGATTTTTGTGCGAATGGTGACCCTGGTGTCAAAGTTTGCCCGGTCCCCCGGGGGTCACAGTTTTACATAGTTATATAGGAAAGTCTATAATAAACATCTTCTTCTCTGAAACAAGAGCTAGATGTTTAATATGTTGCTTGCAGCATAACAGTTTTGTACTCTATTGTAAATGGGAGCAATGGAATCAAGTTTGACCCGGTCCCGGGGGTCACACTATTACATTAAGTTATAAGAAAACATGTTAAAAATCTTCCCTGATACGTCAAACGCTAAATGTCTAATATTTTGCATGTGTTTTAAGCTGATGGTTCTCTGTCTAGTTTGCTCAAATGGTGACAATGGGATCAACTATGACCCCTTCCGGGCTTTACAGTTTTACATAGATTTATATTAATTAAGAAAGTATTGTTGTTGTTTCTTGAGATCAAGTGAGAACTTAAGACAAAGCCATTGTATCTCTTAGTTGTGGCTTGTTGTACATTTTTTCATAATATCACTTCAAATTTAGTTTTGTAATATTACATTAGAAAGACTCAAGTAATTAAAACAATTAAGTAAATGTCTATTTTAACGATGTTACTGGGTACCGATCCTTATGTGTAAGCGTTTACTGCTTATCTGCGTGGTTGTCGGGAAAGAATAGGACCACTGTTTATCTGCGTGATTCTCGGGAAAGAATAGGACCATTGCTTATATGTGTGGTTCTTGGGAAAGAATTGGATCACTGCTTATATGTGTGATTCTCGGGAAAGAATTGGATCACTGCTTATATGTGTGATTCTTGGGAAAGAATAGGACCACTGCTTATATGTGTGATTCTCGGGAAAGAATTGGATCACTGCTTATATGTGTGATTCTCGGGAAAGAATAGGACCACTGCTTATATGTGTGGTTCTTGGGAAAGAATTGGACCACTGCTTATATGTGTGGTTCTTGGGAAAGAATTGGATCACTGCTTATATGTGTGATTCTCGGGAAAGAATTGGATCACTGCTTATATGTGTGATTCTCGGGAAAGAATAGGACCACTGCTTATATGTGTGGTTCTTGGGAAAGAATTGGATCACTGCTTATATGTGTGGTTCTCGAGGAAAGAATAGGACCACTGCTTATATGTGTGATTCTCGGGAAAGAATAGGACCACTGCTTATATGTGTGGTTCTTGGGAAAGAATTGGACCACTGCTTATATGTGTGGTTCTCGAGGAAAGAATAGGACCACTGCTTATATGTGTGATTCTCGGGAAAGAATAGGACCACTGCTTATATGTGTGGTTCTCGAGGAAAGAATAGGACCACTGCTTATCCAGGCATGGGGGTAAAATCCCCCCTAATTCATGTTCATTTATTTTTGTCATGTTCATTAAAGGTTTTCATCCTGATAACTGTATTGTTTCAGGTGCTATTTGATTGCTTTACAAGATAATTTGCAGCAACTCTGCAGTTCTGCAAGTGAGAAGGTTTCCCATTTTGAATATGTTTATCTAGATGTAAATAGAGAGTGAGCCTGGAATGTCTATGTTTTGTTGGCGCCATATAACCTGTTTGTGTTGGTGCGCCGTAAAATCCCAATTCAATTCATCATTTACATGAGATACTATGTACTGAGTATTCTTAATAGTTTTTTATTATTCCAAAAGCCTTAATTGCTAAATTTTTGAAAACACAGCAATGAACTGGGCATCTATAAGGCTTGCATACATATTGCAACTCGACATACATGGACTTGATGCCAGCTTGCTAGAAAAGTGTGACCGTGAACCCAGGTTCTTTGTTATACCCTTAATGACGTTTTAACGTTTTAGTGATATTTATTTTAATGCAGTCACACTGACTGAGCCCATGCAGCCTGTTGTTGCAGTAGATAGCATGTGGAACTTGACATACAGAGGAACCGAAGCCTCACCGGTGCCAGTGAGTTTCGTCGGTGAGTTCGTCCGTCGTATGGTGACGTAAACCGGGCGGTCCCGTCAATCGTATTATTTTCTCCGAGCACGTTAAAGAAACATAGGAATCTATTATTAAGTAGAAATAGGGCAGGTTTCCTATTCATAATTCACTTATGGATAACCATAATTCATTTGAAGATATCTATAAATCGATTTGTAGATATCTTAAAATGATTATGGTTATCCATAATTCGGTGGAAATATTGATATCTTATATTCGATTTTAAGATATCAATAACTCAATTTTAGATATCGACAAATTGAGTGATGGATATCCATTATTCAATAATGGATATACATCCATTATTCAATAATGGATATACATCCATTATTCAAAAATGGATATACATCAATCGCTCTGAAATATAGATATCCATATATAAGTTAATTCCAGGAGTGGACTCGTCCTTGCGCCATGACCGTAATAAAATAAACTTAATTGTGGATAAAAAAAGAGTATGATAATGGACCTTTGGAAACGGCCGAGCACGACACATACGAAATATTGCAGTCTCGGTTTGATTGACACTGTTCATGAGCGGTAGTGAAATATGCTACCTACCGCTCACGCCCTCTAGCCCCGGGTTGAGCAGAACTCAATATTCATAAAATCAATTGTACACAATTTTAACCATTCCGAAGATGGCATGCATACGGCGGTGGACATGGAGTTATATGCTTCCCCGTGTCGTACGGCGTATGGTCCCAGTATCTAATAAAATTAAATGCACCGAAGAGCGAAATACACATAATGGAATTTAGTTGGGAGCAGCGGTTATGAAGCCTGCGTATCACAAGTAACAGCCAAAAGACTAAATTAAAAAGCAGACAACATATCCTATAAGTGGTTAAACAATACCCAGAGCTTTTTATCGGCCGGAGTAGTGGAACCACCGAATCAAATATTAAGTAAGAAAACAAAAGAAATTGAAAATGTACCACCGATAACTAAATATAAGTATCGGGATCAGCGATCTCCTAAGATCGAATGAATAACAGTACTGATTGCAAGCGATGGGAGACGTTTTACTGCCGCCTCACTGCACAAGCAACGCCACTGTGCTATAAAAAAAGAGTATGATAATGGACCTTTGGAAATAAAATTATTTCACGAGCATTTAGCTTTACCACCCCTAATTACATGTAAGCCTCCGAGGTGTAGTCGAATGTAGTTCCTATAATAAAAGTAATCCCACCTTTTTTGATGGAAATGGCCATTATAATTAGGGGGAAACTGCCCATTTCTATTCGCTTTCGTGGTTGTATGTAAAAGATGCGTATTAATAGGTTTTACTGGATCTCTGATGAACATTTTTCAGCAACTCATTAATATGTGACACTTTAACATTGGTGTTAATGGGGAAAATAATTAGTGGTTTCATACCTTTATGGACATCAAATATTCATTTATGGATATCCATAATTCGATTTAATGATATCTATAACAAATATTATGGATATCCATCAATCGAATATGAGATAAATGCATTTGAATTATGTATATCCATAAATAGTAAATAACTAGTAAAACTGGGCTCCAAAAATGAGTGGAAACTTGCCTTATATGCTTACATGATTAAATTGATAAGATTGATTGATCGTTTACTTTTATCTCTAATGTTATTAATAGAATCAAAAATGGCACACAATTAAATTAATCATGAAATGTTGGCACTACTGAACGCCTTTTCAAATCGAAATTTTATAGTTTACCCACATCAAAGGTAAAGGTAAAATCGATTGGTAAGCTTGGAATAAGATCAATACTAGACGTTTTGATTTGGCAAATGCTTTTGTAAGAGGTCCGTAACGCGATGACTGCTGGTTTAACAAGAATGGAAATTAATAAAACCGATGCGTTATTTAAGCTGGGTTTCTAACGGTTATTGACTTAATTACATTGGAGTGTAGTCTTATGTGGGTGAAAGTTTTCTTTAGATAATTATACATGGACCTTTTAAAACAAACACGGTAAATATTGTTGTTGTTGTTTTGTTTTTGTTTGTTTTATTTTATTAACAAGTTTGTGTTTAATTGTTGCTTTAATATTTCGAATTTCGTTTTTATAATATTGTTTGATAATTATGTAATATATAGAGTGTGGTCTCACCGAGTTGGTTGATTTAAACATCGACATGGACGTAGCCTATCGAGCTGTTTAAAGTAACCAACGAGATGAGACCCTATTCTATTTGTTTTGTAGCATGTCTATTTCAGCTGTCTGCCATACTCTAACTTCCAATAACTGGTTGTTAGAGTACACCATTTATTCTGACAGGTGTTACTTCCCATAACTGGCAGTTAGAGCACACCATTTATTCTGACAGGTGTTATTTTCAAATAAACGATTTACACCTTTGGAAATACAAAAGGAATTTCAGCGACCATACTACAATGATCAATATAACACATCAAAACAATTCCTGTTTGCTGTTTCCCAATGAGTATATTATGAGTGTATGGGGTTTAATGTCGTTTTTGTCATATCACAATGGTGTTAGTTCACAACTTTATAGTGCTGCCAAACTGGCATACCACGCCGTAGACACATGATGTGCCCCACTCAGTCACATAATACTGACACGGGGTCGGCCAGTCCTAGCACTACTATTTAAATGCTACACGTCAAGAAATGGAGCTACTAGTATCAGTTGTGTGAAGACATCGGTATGACCCGGCTGGGAATCGAACCCACGCATGCAAAGCGGTTGTTCTACCATATCCATTATGTGGCAGTACAGTGTTACTCTAAACCCTATATATACACCCCTGTGTAATTATTAAAGGCACACACGGCAATCTTGATTTTTTAAAAACTTGCAACATCACGCGTTAGTTTTTCTACGAAACTTAAATTGTTCAATCATTAATAATAATTATAAGAATAGTATACAATTGTTTCTGCATATTACCAATAGAGGATTATATTGCACCAGTAACATATTTAAACTTAATGGGCCAAATAATACAAAAAACTAAAACTAAAATGTTTTACTAAGTATATGTAAGCCGTGACCGGAATAGTGAAAAAGGTGTGTCTAAAAATATCTCTCCTCTCACCGCTATGGATTCGAATGCCACCGAGAGCTAGACTTTCCCAGTGAGAAAGTGTCGATTCGTTCGGATGGCGGGAGGTATACAGTACTGTTTCTACCCAGGACAATCGGGGTGATCTACTTCTTTCACAAAAAAAAAAGAAAAAAAAAGAAAATCGACCGGAACTTATAAATCCGAGACCATGTGTACGATTATAAAAAAGATTATTAACACATTATATAGTATTTAGATCCTCCCCAAAGAGAGGGGACGGATACCTAGGAATCCTGGAACCTGTCCTAATCTTACTAACGAATAGTTTTATCTTTATTACGTGCACGGAGGATAGACCCCGATACACGGATCCGGAACCGCCCTGTTGACATCCCCATCCGACAGAATAGACTATTAAAGGGAAGATATCTTCCCAGAACTCCTCGACGAATCTCAATGACGCCGTTGAGGCTTGAATCCGGGTCATCCGATGGGAAACACCAAACACACCCCACACCCCACACCCACACACACACACACCACTCTCTCTCTCTCTCTCTCTCTCTCTCTCTCTCTCAACAGTAACATTCAGAAAACTGAAAACTACTTTAAAAGAATCAGCGTCAAGATGTATTGATACATATAATTTCAGCAACATTAACATATAGAACACGTTAAAACATATTTGTCCGATTAATTGATTATATTTAGGCAGATTAGACTACAGTATATTTAAAAGAAAACTTAGTGTAAGGAAAATATACAATGGTATATGCCCTGTATTAATACAAACAACTTGGTACCTCGAGAACATTCATCTTAATAGCGTTATTAAAGAGAAATATGAATTGTGATATTAACGGACGCATCAAGAGAAGACCTTAGTTAAGATGTTTGACCAAAACGATACATTTTTTTTGTATATGAAACAAGTATCTATAAATCGTTGTTATTTCTTTATTACGGTTAAATGGTGTTGAGTCTGCAGATCCAATAAGATTCGCGTGAAATATAAAATAATTGTTGAATTAAATAAAGCTATAAGAAAGGAGAATTTAAAACGGCATAACGTTCAGTTGGATTTGCTAAAAGTATGACAATGTAGTAATATAAGTATAATTATACTACTACTTCTACCACTACTACTACTAATAATAATTATACTGCTACCTCTGCTGCTTCTCCTGCTTCTGATGATACTACTACTACTACTGCTACTGCTACTGCTGCTGCTACTTATTTTACTACTACTACTGCTACTGCTACTACTACTACTACTACTAATAATAATAATAATGCTACTTCTACTACTACTACTACTATTACTACTACTTCTGCTACTACTACTACTACTACTACTACTACTATTACTACCATTATAAACCAGGTTTATATGTATTTCCAGGCTTTTGTGGAGAAAATGGAAACGGCTTGCTTTTGGTTGATAAATTAAAATCAAGAGATATTCGATTCTGTTTTCGTTAATTTGATCCCTGTCATGTATATATTATACTTTCATGACTGAGCTGTATATTCATTATGTATTTTTGTCTCCTTTTCAGAAGAAATCAAAGCAGCGTTTATGGTACGATGAATACATATATGGTACATCTTATAAGACCTAAAGCCGCGAAAGGGAGGATTGTGTGAGTGTTGAGAAATAGTATTTTAGATTATTTAAAGACATATGTGAATATAGTAAAGAGAGGACTAAATTAATGGAAAACGGGCCACCGGTGTTCGTGTAATTGTAAAAGCTATTTAGACGCAAATATTCAACAACTGCCGCCAAACAAGAAGAAATGGAGCTTATTAAAAAAGTATGCCAGAGTTATTGTTGAGTGGACAATGGTTTCTACATACTCCCTTTTATTGGCTAGCGTAAGCTTAAACTACTCGATAAATGAATGTTGGCGAATCGTTTGACAATGGCACTAAACACCTCTATGATAGGAAGAGTACCATCAAATCCTTTTCCAGTCAATTCAAGTTCAGAAGAAAACACATCGAATGTCATAAACATAATACATGCGAATATATGTCTTGGAAAAACAGAAAGTACTTTGAAATTATTAACAACAGTTAAAGAACATGGAGAATCACAAGTTCTGCTACAGCATTTGGAGGAAGAAGAAACCATTCTACACGCCGCCATTAAAATGCGAGCGCACAAAGACGTCATTTCCGCTTTGATTGACACATGCCCCGAGCTGTTAAATGATGAAAGAGAATCATCTGAACTATATAGAGGACAGACTGCTCTGCATATTGCAATCACCGTTGGTGACGTCGAACTTGTTGACACCTTGTTAATAAAGGCGAAAACCCAGGGACAACAAACTATTGAAACTCTTTTGAACAAACGAGCAACTGGAGCCAGATTTGAAAACACCGTTATGATGGGAGAGTTGCCGCTAATCGTAGCCGCTCTTAAACTGAACACAAAGGTTGTTGACAAGTTACTTGAATACCGTGCTGATCTGGATGGACGGAACAGTAATGGGGACAATGTGTGTCATTGCTTAATTAGATATTCTCACTTGTATCCCGAGAAACAGCCGGAGATAATGTCCATGTGTGAACATGTTGCAAAAGTATCAACATGTAACTCCACAAAAATGCTTAGTGGGCATATAATCGATGTCTCTAAAATACGCAGTCAAGATTTGGAAAAGAGTGACGTTCATGTGTGGTTAATGACAAATAAAGATGGGTTAAATCCTCTCCAATTAGCAGCAAGCTTAGGGCAACAACCAGTATTTAAATTTCTGATGGAAATGAAGGGAGTATATTGCTACGTGAATTCAGAAGATGGGCTTTTTGATGTGGAGCTTTATGACGTAACTGATATAGATGCAATCTCTGAACTAGAATTAAAATCTCCAAAAGTAAGACCTCATTCGGAAGACAATGTCATAATTGCTAATTTAACGGAATCAAGGATCATCGAATCAGAAAAAGCAAAAAAGCAAACTATACCAACTCTTGAAATGATCCTTACAAGTGACGCAGCAACTGTGTTTAAGTTTATCCACTTGTCCCCATTGCGATACGTTATTAACAGAAAGTGGGTATTCTACAGATGGATTTACGCTCTCTGGGGTATACTACATATGGTGTTCATGGCCGGGTTTTCCGTTTATGCAGTACGCGCTTCAGCTATTCAGCAAGGTGGCGCTGTTGGGAACGGGACCTTTGAAAGCGTTAACAAAATTGGAGAAGACGGTTTTGTCACATGTTATGCTATAATAAGCTTGTTCTTCGCCGTCTTGTATTTACTACAAGAAATAGTTCGCACGCTGAAAGGGCGCATGCCCTGGAACATGAACCACGTCATCAACTGTTATCATAACGGTCCATTCAGGCTGATGCTGTTACTGTTTTCGTTGACAGTATTTGCAGATTTTATCTGGAGACTGGTAGATCCATGTTACGGAAACTTCCTACTAGTCTGCGCCATGATCCTCGGCTGGTGGTTTATCGTGTTCTTTCTCCGTGGAATTAGACAATTTAGTTTCTTTACCGTCATGATCCAAAAAATCCTGGTTGGGGACATGTTCAGATTCTCGATAGTGATTTCAATGGAGCTGATTGCATTTACTACCGGAATATTCATCGCGTTCCAAGGGTCCAATAGCTCTGACGAGAACGTTTCCGACTACGCAAAATTGATTATTCTGATGTTTAAACTCATGTTTGGGTTTACCTCCTTAGACGTTCTTTTCGAAGCTAGGCATCCTTGGTTTGCCGTTTGCCTTTACACGACTTTCGTGCTGCTAACGTACGTGCTGATGATTAATTCTCTGATTGCTATGATGTCCAACACGTGCAACGTTGTCTCACAAAATCGCGATATCCAATACCGCGTGCAACAATTATCTATTATACTTTTCTTTGAAAGCATTCTTCCGGGGTGTTGTCTTCGTCTGGTTGGGAAGCCGAAAATGTGCGATTGGTATGATTCAGAAATGAACTGTTTCGTCAGAAGAAGGCGATATTTTATGGAAGTACGGTCTCTACATGAAGTTACAAAAAGTAGATCGCGCCAAAGGCCTAATCCGGATACAATGCTGGAAACCATTTTCCACACTATTAAAAACATACATCTTCCCTTAATTAGTGAGCTTGAAAGCGGAAAGGAATCAAAGATCGTAAACCCCACACCTACTGAAATATGTAGAGAAAACTTGGAATCTGCGGCAGAGAATGTTGGATATTCAAAAGAAAAGGGAATAACACACAATGCAAAATCTCAGAAGAAACATAAGAAGAAACGCTCAAAGAAACCAAAATCTGAAGCTTTAGCTTCCGAATTTCCTTCAAAAGAAACTCACGATGAAATATTTGCTGAAGAGTTGATGAACGAAGATGAAGAGAAATTCAAGTTTTCTGAATCAGACATTAACATGAAAACCGCAGAATGTAACCCTAATATTGCATACACTGGGTCATATCTTGCTCCTGCTTTAGAAGTACATCCGTTTGCCCATACTGGAGAAGATTGAGAAATGTACGCAAACTGGAACTCTGTCAAACCAAATGTTTGCATAAGAGAATGTGTTAAGATCGTATATGTATAAAATCAGGAGATATATGTGATCGGAATTAAACTATAAGCGATTCATAACTTTCAAATCCGGGCATTAGTTAGATATTCCAGAGATGTTGAGATATAAAGAAGGTGAAAAAAAATAAAATAAAAGGATTTACTCGGACTTTATCCTCAATCTCTATGTGAAAATCAAAATATTTCACCATACATTAGAATGTATCAAAATTGGTGTTTCAATGTCAGACAGAACCAAAAGGAGGTACGCATTAAAAAGAAAAGTAAAGATTTTAATACAATTATCGCAACACATCCCTAAAGTCAGTTGAGAATCAAGTATAAACACCGAGTGTAACCCCTACCAGAATGTAGAGTTGTGACATTTTTATTGATCACTGACTGGTCAAATTATGCTAAGTCGTTTAAAAGTTATTAATAAATCAAACTGCAGCATATACGTATGAACATGATGTGAACTGTCAATGGAGAAACATAACGATTGCGATGCTGAAATGTTAAATATATTCATGAAAATAATCAAGCAAACTATGTGTTTTATTGGTTATCAAAAGCCAATAGCAAAAGTAACGTCAACTTGTTATTTCATTTCTTATAGTTCGACCAGTATTTCAAAACTTGAGTAGGCATGGGAAGAAATGTTAGTATGTGCTTATGTGTATAGTACTACTGGTTTCAGTGTTAATATATTGTTGTTGTTGTTATAATGTTGATTAGTTATTGTATTAATACACTTGTCCATTTTTCATACTTTACCAATTTAAATTATCATTTTATGAATGATGGATAACTGATAACTATTTGCGTGTACAATGTACATACGGCAGTTGTGATTTTGTTTGATTTGCTGCATATTATTAATTGTATCATAACGTTCGGGGTGGGACGTTGTTGTTTATTGTAGCTTTAACATCAGTGTGCATCAGAGCAATCCAAGTAACATTAATATAACCAGTGTAAATAACAAAGTATCCAAATTCAGTGGTTGTAAGACTGAAATTAAATGGCCCTGTTGGGTTGTCTGAATGGTGTTTTTACGTCTTTTTCTGCACAGGTTAGGATATACATGACGGTCGAATTTTTCATGCTGTAAGCAGAACACCATTTTTTCCTTGAAAGAACGAGTACTGTACACCCTCCCCTCATCCATCAGAATCGACAAAGTGTCTTTTAAAGTCGAGCTACCAATAGGATTCGAGCCCGCATCGGTGAGAGTAGAAAGGTTTCAAACGCAGCATCTGTATTACCCCGGCCACGAATGTGCTTGGGATGATACCTAAAAGTCAAGTAAAGTTTTAAAATAATCCATTTAGAAATGATGATTGATTAAGTAAAAAATCCGCGTTGACGCAAAATGTAAATAACAAATGGTCATTACTCAAATAATGGTCACTTGATTGAAAAATCAAAACCATATAGCGTGTTGGCATGGTACGTAATCCTTCTTTAAAATTTCAAGACAATCTGTCAAACACTGTTGAAACTGTTGACAATATATTTCGATATAAAATTCAATTTGATTCGTAACGCTTACACATGGCAAAATGCACATATCCCTAAATAAAAATCCGTGAACTCCGCCTACCATTTTTTAAGATATGTTTTCTTAGGCGTAGGACCGGAAGGAAGCAGAAGGGTAAGGAATAAACACTGAAGATGTTCAGTTGGCCCTCTGGTACTCCACTATATGAAACACTCCTGTGCCACTATTGTATATTATAGTTATATTGCTATATTTTATATTATAGTTTTGTTTAAAGAAATCATATGTTATATATACAGGCGTAAATACTTGATGCGGATTTAATTGGTTTAACGACATGTTCAGATGCAAAACAAATAAGAATCTTTTCAGGAAACGTTATCCTTCATCTCATCTCCCTGTGAGGTTCTTTATATATTATAACCTAAGATGATATATTAACTGGACGTAAAACCCTATTTCATTTTATAACATGTTTTGTTTATTTTATATTAAAACGATAGTTCATGCCGTTCCATTGGTATAGTATTTAATTAATGCCAGCGTATCTATGGGCAAACATTTACATTGGCTAATATAGTCTGCTTGTGTTTGTATATGTAACACTGACATGTCCTTGCTTATCAAGGTCATATTAGTTTGTCACTAAACTAGTTTATCAGCTCCGGTGGAATTACACTACAAATCTTTAATATCTGCTTAGACTTTAAATAATCTAAGTACATGGACTCTTGGTAAATTAATTATACACACGAAGATATATTGTAGGCCTCGAGTACACAATAAATCAACGGAGATAAAACGAACCAAAACCAATATTTTAAAAGCACAGTCTAATTAAATTGTCAAATAAATCGTCAGAGATGCCCTGTTTTTATTAAACATATTACGATAAGTCTCAAATTTTAAAATCGTTCATTTTTTTTCACCTAAGCGTTCCATGTAGACAATTATGTGTGCACGTGGTGCAGAAATATCACATGCAGAAGAAAATGAAATAAAATCAAGTTTATTTGAAATGTGCAATTTATAGTGAAGCATTTAAGAAATTGATTTACGATCAAAATGGTCGTACGTTGTTTCATAAAACGGGGCCCAAGCGGAGTGGCCAAAATATGATCAAATATCACATGGTACCGTTACCTTTTCATCTAACTCCTCTCTCAGATGTTCATTGATTTTGATGATCATAATACATTCGAAAGATTTAACATGAAAAGCAAAATGTGATTATACTGCTTTTATTTATTTTTTAAATAACTCTGGGCCCGGATTTATGAAACAACTTACGACAATTTTAATCGTAAGTTAACTTCTTACATTCTTTACTTTGATTTACAGTTCACAAATGAACGCGAATTCATTTCATTTTCTTATACATTTGATATTTCTGCACCTAATGCACACATAATTGTCTGCATTGAATGCTTATGTGCAAAAACGTGAACAGTTTTAAAATGTGCACGTGAGACTTATCTTAAGATGTTTAATAAAACGGTGCCCTGATGTTTATTATTCGATATTGGTGTTTTTCGAATCGTCCAAGCTTTAACATTGATATCAAAACGCTGACCAAGTTTAGTATAGATCGGATTCAAAATGAAGATGCTAGAGTGTTGAAAAAGCAAAGAAATAGCATATTTCATTAAATCAAAGGCCATAACTCTGATGTTTATTAGTGTGCTGATATCAAAACGTTAACGGACGACATATGGACGGACGGACGCCGGACAGACGAAGGACAACAGTCCATGGCATAATAGCCAGTATACCTAAATATCAGTAAAGTGTGCAAGTATGTCAATGTAATTCCCACTGACCTTCCGTTCGTAGGAACATGTTTTGCTGTCATGTAGATGATAGTGCGTATACAGTTTGAAAGCTGCCTACTGCTATCGTGCGAGAAATCAGATAAGTTAGCAGAGTATGTCAAGATGGTCAAGGGCATTCTCGTTAATGTGTCCTTTTGTGGGAACATACTGCTGGCATGTAGATGTAAGTGTTATGGATTGTGGTATCTGAGTACAAGATCGCCACCTAGCGGGGTATATTCGCCCGTTGTTTCATTGATGTAGATATATTGCTTTGCAGGTTATTACATGTAAAATGCAAGGTTTATGATCAAGAGGCTATGTCCCCATGGGTGGGGATGGAACCCGGGCCTGATGGAACCCGATACTGCTACAAACACATGCATCATTATTTCAGACCAGTGCCATACCATCATACATGTACTGCTACTAACACATATATACATATTTCAGACCGCTGCTACAAACTCATGTATATATATTTCAGACAAGTGCCATACCACCATAAGCGCTGCTACAAAGTCATGTATATATATTTCAGACCAGTACAATACCATCATAAGCACTGCTACAAACACATGTATACATATTTCAGACCATTGTTATAGCCAGCATTAGTAAACATGTATTACTCCAGTGCGACGACGAGCACGTTTAAACACACATCAAACTGGTGGCAAG
Organism: Cyrtodaria siliqua; assembly: GCA_037043455.1. NCBI lineage: Eukaryota > Metazoa > Mollusca > Bivalvia > Adapedonta > Hiatellidae > Cyrtodaria > Cyrtodaria siliqua. The sequence continues at coordinate 792,077 of JAWPHD010000023.1, read as the reverse complement.
AACCTTTACAAGAATATCAAGACGAGGGTTGATACAAGATGTTGCACACGTTTTATTTTGTAACGAGGCTTTCCTCCACGTTATTATCATAATTATATTACATTATTATTTAGTTACGGTGGATGAGCAAGTTTATAAAAATGTGTGCCACAGTCAGGGAAGATAATACCAACACGGCACACCTATTAAGATAGTTACAGATTTAGCACTCTTGTATGTTAAGTATCTTGTATGAGACGTGTTTCACATGACATCCGACGCTTACAATCGGCACTCGACAATAGAATTTTATTTAAAACTTTGTTCGAATTAAAATTAAAAACATAAATAAAATTAAAACAATTTGACCCACACATTTTATGTTTCCGCATATATGTATTACTTTGACCAGCAATTATTTTGATAAAGGCATGGACTTTTGTATAAATACATATTGTCCTTTATGAAAGTATCTTGGCAGTATTGCTTTGATTAGTCGAAGTTCGCATATACCCTAAATGTGTCAATGGTGAGTTTATTGTAAGCATATGGGCAATTGCCATGGCCCAATTGCCATTGCTCATCGTAATAGTTGCTCATCGTAATAAATACACCGTAATAGTTGCACGTACTATTATTTACACTACCTTGTCCATTTGGACGCTAAAATCAAGACAATAGCGAAGTTGTTTACACATGAAATCGATTTAAGCTACCCAGTAGGCGATATTGCCTACTGACCGTTCCATGTTTTAACCACTCTTTATGTTGTGTTTTGTCCTTTTCATTGACTATTCATTTTGCGCAGTGTCATTGCGTTTGAGAGTGGTTGTTTTGAAAAGGACTACTTGTTTTCTCATTTTTAAAACACCAGTCGTATAACCAAACAGAAGATGTATTAATATTCCTAAAACCATTTTGCTCCTTAGGACTAGATCTTCTTAACTATGAATGTTTAAAAAAACATCATACCAATCAAGCTTAAAATAGATATAAAAATCGAACAGGAAAAGTAGAATTCAAGGACGACAGTCAACCACAAAACACACAAAGAAACAAAGAACAAATATATATAAAAGGCAAAAAAAGACAACACAAACACACACGGGTTGACAATAGGGTTACCGCCTTGGAACGGTCAGTGGCAAAAAAGGGCCGCTGTGGGTTTAAACCAGGTTCTAGGGTGCGCCAAACCTCACTTTCACCCTATTGTCATCCCAATAAACGGGACAGTGTAAATAACGATATCCCCGATAGGTTATAATCTCTAACAAACAAGGCAGCGTTAATAGGCAATCAAGTAAAACATAACAAGAAAAGTATAACGCATGCGTTATATGTAGACGATGTTTAATAATGGGTTAGTTTGTGGAGGCTTTGTTCAAGTCACATACCTGTAGTCGTCGAGGCGAGGAAGGTAAAGTGAAGAATTAAAAGATACTGTATGAATACAGATACGTTTTTATTTGTCTTAGGTAAACATTATTATGCATGTTGAAGGGAACGTATTCAAGTATTTTCAATTAAACTATATACACCTGAGCTATTTCAAAGGGAATTTCAGTGACCATGCTACAATATAATATAAAAGTCATATTTACTTAAACTTTACAAGTGATTATCATATGGGCCCTATTTGTGTTCATGTTTTAGTTGTATTCAGGCTCAAAACCGCTTCGGAGTTGCCGTTAAGGCAATCAACTTTGCATTTTAAATGAAATACAAGTGATCTTATAGAAAATATTTAATTTCTTTAATTCTTTACTTCATTATAATACTCAAATAGAAATGGGTGCCGAAACGTCTAGGGTAAAAATTAAAATAGATGCCGAAATGGTTTGATGCCGAAACGTCTAGGTGCCGATTCGTCTAGGTGTCGAAATGGTTTGGTGCCGATACGTCCTGAATCGATCTTGATCACACAGACGCAAAAACTTGAGAATTGTCTGCAGGTGTCAGACCGGTGAAAATCAGCCCATTGAACACAATGCAATATAGGCTATATTTGGAGATCAGTAACAAGTTCCACAACATTCGTTCGCTTAAATACACTTTTATTCTGTGTATTAAACACATTTGGCTAGCAAACGGTCCCATATCTGGAATAAAACACCGATTCAGTTTTTCAACATTTCGCGTCATTCATTCACACTATGCGTATTTTGAAATAAACATAATTATGTCAAAACCACATCTCTACCTAACCTCTGTGCTCATACTCTCCAAAGAAATAATCCTGACAAACACAGTAAAATACTTACTATTCATGACAACAGACATACTACTTTAATCTCAGGTTAGATTTAAAAATGAAATAGAAACTAATCTTGGAAAAAACACATGATGATGCAAACTAGAAACTTTGTCAACTTTGGCACTATTTCAGCACTCTACGACTCGGAAGTACTTCCTGACTGGTCTGACACCTGTATTTATTAATAAGCATTTTTATGTACTGATCATTGGGACCCTGCTTTAATTAGACTAAATTCTTTCAAGGAACTATTTCAGCATCCTATGACCCGGAAGTACTTCCTGACTGGTCTGACACCTAAATATGAGTCGCGACATTTGTCAAAAATAGTTATCGAATACATCTAACTGACCAATAAGGTTGACCGAATGGAAAATCAGATGCTTTTGCAAGGACCTATTATCTTTTCGGTTCAATTCCTGCATGCAAAGAACCATTCGGCTATTAGAAATCAAGGATTTTAATACGCGTTATACAAAACTAGAAAAAATGCCAAAATAAATGAACCGTTTAGTATCTTCCCATCAAGTAAAGTTTTCAAACATTGCCTTCTATATAACAAACTAAAATATACACATAATGTGAGGTGTAGATATCAAAATCACTCATGCATGAAATTTCTTCATTTTTCATGGAGGAACAGACATTCGGTTAAATTCCAACAATTTTGAGGCACAAAATAGACCATATGACTGCTTTGGAGCACATTTACATGCACAATGTCCAATAAAATATACAGTTTGGCTATAAAATGCCAGAAAAAAAGAGACAAAATTGTGTTACAACTGAATCATGTCACAAGTTGTTACAGCTGAATCATGCCACAAGTTCTTACAGCTGGATCATGCCACAAGTTCTTACAGCTGGATCATGCCACAAGCTGTTAAAATTAGTTCATGTCACAAGTTGTTACAACTGAATCATGTCACAAGCCTACCCCATATGCAGTTTTAAAGGCAACTAATACATTTAAGTCTTGGGCAACAGCAAGACAAACTGAATCACACACCAGAATAATATATATTTCAGTGGATTATACCATTATCTCTAACAAAATACCAAATTAATGTGTTAAATTACAATTGGATGCCATTGCATAGTGATTTTATCTGAATTAATGAAGAAAAATGGGTGGGATTTACACCATGTTTAGCAAAAAACTAAAATAAATGTTGAATTCCACAAATTTCTGTATATTTCGTTTCAGATTGTAAAACCCATCATCGCGTAGAAAATTTACAGGTTCTCAGGCTTTCGATACAAAGTAAGACTCCTCCTAGAGTCGTCAAAATGTCAGTACCGATACATTTTCAGATTTTAGCCTCATACGGTACCTTAAAATAATAAAATTGCCATTTATTGTAGGAATTGTGAAAGATCTATTACCTTTTACCACTAATCCACTTAAAGACACTTGAGAGCCTACTTAAAGTGCTTTAGGGCCACTCCAAATCACCAGGACCCCCAAATTCCACCCTAAACACACACATTCTATTTCAATTGCAAAAAAAACATGTTCTGTTGTAAAATTCAAAAATTTAACATCAGATATTTTTTTCTCACTCGGCTGCAAGATTTCACAAGAAAAATCAACTGGATTTGGACATTAATAAGAAAAATGCATTCTGTCCATCTAGGTCTCAGACCGGTGAAAATCAGCCCATTGAACACAGTGCAATACAGGCTATATTTGGAGATCAGTCACAAGTTCCACAACATTCGTTCGCTTAAATACACTTTTATTCTGTGTATTAAACACATTTGGCTAGCAAACGGTCGCGTCATTCGCGTCATTCATTCACACTATGCGTATTTTGAAATAAACATCTGTCAAAACCACTTTTCCACCTAACCTCTGTGCTCATACTCTCCAAAGAAATAATCCTGACAAACACAGTAAAATACTTACTATTTATGACAACAGACATACTACTTTAACCTCAGGTTAGATTTAACAATGGAATAGAAACTAATCTTGGGGAAAACACATGCAAACTAGAAACTTTGGATTCTTTCAAGGAACTATTTCAGCACTCTACGACTCGGAAGTACTTCCTGACTGGTCTGACACCTGTATTTATTAATAAGCATTTTTATGTACTGATCATTGGGACCCTGCTTTAATTAGACTAATATACTATATACACAATAGTTTTCGTCTAGAAAACTGATATACCCCACTCACTTCACGCAGTACACATTTACACTTCAATAATATTACGAGGAAGTCGAATGTTAATATTCCTAATTGTATGTAATATATTTATCAGTTTGACATTTTTATCGTTGCTCCCTTTGCAATTTATGATGTAAACAACATGACTTTGTGGTTCCTTTTATATGACTTAATTTCTAATAACATTTTTATTGACACAACGTTTTTATTATCACTTATAGATTCCCGTTAAGAGGCTTATCTCCAGCTCTCTTTTTTGAAAAAATAAATTTCCTAGACTTTCACTAGGTGTAAGACATGGAAATAATTACACTAGACGACATTAACAAGTACCCCAGTTACATTTTATTTCATATCTCTCAAATGGAATGTACAATGTTGGCAAATAAAATCGTATGAAAACTCATCAATATGTTTTTAACAGATTCATCAAACAAAACTGAAAATAAATAATCATTTTGATAATCGGATTACATGTTCAAAATTATGATAGAAAATTATGATGAAAAAAATAAAAGATTTTATTAGCATTTAACATCGGGATAGTTCTAGGTGTCGTCTAGTGTATGTGTTCTGCCCTATACAAATTGTGTAAGGCGTTTGGTTAAATGTATATATCCAGTCAAATAATAATAAATACTGGAAAAGGAATCTCTTGGAAGCAACAAACATAAACAAGAGATCTATACAAGTAGCAGACTCGGTTTTATTGAGTCTGTTCATGAGAGGTAATGTGTTCATGAGAGGTAATGTAAAGAGAAAGACTTCTCACGCCTAGCACCGGCTTAAGCGATATTCTACTTTAAAACCACAACTACTGGGCTTAATTATCCCAAAGGAGCAGTATGTAATAACACTACTGATTTGTAGTCAGGGCAACTCTTTACGGCCGCCACACAGCACTAAACAAACGCTAGTGTGAATGTCAATAAATATTGAAACGGGGATCCCTTGGAAGCAACAAGCACACACAAGAGATAAACGTAGCAGACTCGGTTTTATTGAGTCTATTCATGAGAGGTAATGTTTGGAGCAGCACTTCTCACGCCTCCTAGCACCGGTTTAATCGATATTCTACTTTAAAGCCACAAAGACTGGACTTGATGATCCCAATGGACCAGTAAGTAATAACACTACATATTTGTAGTCGGGGCATCTTTTTACGGCCGCCACACGGCACTAAACAAACGCTAGTGTGAATGTAAATAAATACTGAAAAGAGGATCCCTTGGAAGCATCAAGCACAAACAAGAGATAAAAGTAGCAGACTCGGTTGTATTGAGTCTGTTCATGAGGGGTAATGTAAAGTGCAATAACTCTCAAGCCTCCTAGCACCGGCTAAAGCGATATTTTACTTTAAAGCCACAAAGACTGGACGTGATGATCCCTAAGGACCAGTAAGTAATAACACTACTGATTTGTAGTCGGGGCAAACTTTTACGGCCGCCACACAGCACTAAACAAACTCTAGTGTGAATGTCAATAAATACTAAAAAGGGGATCCCTTGGAAGCAACAAACAAACAAAAGATAAAAGTAGTAGACTTGGTTGTATTGAGTCTGTTCATGAGGGGTAATGTGGAGTGCAACACCTCTCACGCCTCCTAGCACCGGCTTAAGCGATATTCTACTTTAAAGCACAAAGACTCATTAATAATTATGCAATTAGTTCAAACCCTATTGTTTTTACATATAGCTAATTGTTGAATATATTGCATCAATAATATTTTTGAATCTGTGGTAGAAAGACCACGAACAAATGAAAATGCAAAATTGTAATTAGTTATATGCAAACGGTTTTAAAGTCAAAATGTTATAAGACTGATAAATCTAGGTGATAATGTGGATGCTTGATAAATAATTCAAGACTGCCGTGTGTCCCTTTAACATACCTGAGTGGTTTTATTTCAAGGCAAAATATATTTCACAAAATATATGATACTTGAAAAGCATTACGTTGTTGTCTACTTCGAGTATAGGATAAGATAATTGCTGAATAGCACACAATGCAATACAATACAATAAAATACAAAAAAATACAGTACAAATATTTTATTTCAGTCTCACCTCTTATAACATATAGTAACAAATAAAAGTATTACAAAGTATACATGATATCTATAAAAGCAATCAGAGTGGCTCTACATAGAGCTATGAGAGATTATTAAAACGTAAAACTGTCAGTATATTGCAAGTAAAATTAATACTATTTTCTAATTAAGAGTTTATAAAAATGCATTACTGCATGTATTTACATTTTCATCACAGCATACACATACATGACACAACTTAAAGCAAATTAAAATACATAGTTATATATGACAATTGCTCTTAAAAGTACTACACAACTGTCCAATACTCTTTGAATAAAATACTTGAGAGTAAAGATCTAAAAGTACAACATTTAACATTTAAGATATCAACAAGTTATCAACAAGTTACATTTAAGATATCAGTTATACAGTATATTTCTCCTTTTCCTTAAAATTTCATTGCGGAATTTGGCAGATAACCTTATTAAATGTTCGTCATAACAGGTTAATATAAAATACATATTTTCTGAAATTGATTTATATCTGAAGTCAAATCTATTAGCATATATCTGCTCGAAGTACACATGTCTAATATCTTCGTATAATGGACACGGCAAGAGTACGTGCTCCTCATTTTCGACAACGTTTTACAGTGAAAACAAGTTCTCTCAGTTACATTTAATCTCTCATGTTGTCCAGTCCCGATTCGAATAGGTGCAACACCACAACGAAATTTGGAATATCACTTCTGTCTCTACGTGGCATAATACATGTTATATACCTTTCAGTTTCAAAACTTGTTTTAAACTTGTTATAGGTTCTTAACTTGTGCCTTGGCGCGCATTTTCTCTATTGACGGCATTGAACCAATCAATTCTAAACTTATCAAACATATAATTACATATACGAGATTTTATGATGTTTATATTAGTATCTAATTGTTGCAAATTTATACCAGCTTCTTCAAAAGCACAGTTTATTTTGTAATTCCAGTTTTTACAATTTCGACCTGCGCAGGAATCGGCCCATTTGTTGATTTTAGCACTTCCATCGTATGTAATCGTTTCCAATGACCAACGACCATTGCCCACTGTTTTACTGATGTCCTCCTTGAATGCTACTTTCCCTGTCCGATCTTTTTATATTTCTTCCAACCAATGTCCCCTTGAACGGCAGCATTGGGCGTGTATCGACCCACACCCATGAAGAACCTTGCAGCTCGTAACTGTAGTGTGTTAATGCACGCAAACGGTTTATTACCCCAAACAGCTGCACCGTAGTTGACAACACTCCAGATCATGGAATCAAACAGTTTGTTGTAAGTTTTGTACGGGAGGCCTCCGAACGATTTAAATTTTGAAATGACCAGGCTGAAAGCTCGATTAGCTGATTTTGCAACATTCTTGGCCATATCATCATAGCTTAAATGTTCAGTTAGCAGTAGTCCAATATATGTATAGCTATCAACGGTACGTAATTGCATATCCCCATAATAAAACACGACCGCTGTTTTTGGTATGGATGATGGTCTAAAGTGAACGATGTTAGGTTTTTCTCCATTTAATGTCATGCTGTTGCAATTGCACCATATACTAAGTATAAGCATAAGCTGTAGTTCACTTTCAGAGCCAGCTAGCAGTACCAAATCATCAGTATACAGCAGAACTGAAACAGTTTTCATTTCCAATAGTTACAACTATATTTAAACTATTTATTTTCTCGATAAGATCATTGATATAAAGATTAAATAAAATTGTTGACAAATAACAGCCTTGTTTTAGCCCACAGTTTACAGTGAACCAATCTGTTTTCAATCCGTTTATTCGTACACAGCAGTTAACTCCGTCGTATAACGATCTTATTGCTGTAAACATTCTTCCGGATATTCCTATATCTTTCAACTTTTTAAACAGAATGTTTCTATCAATTGCATCATATGCATTTTAAAATCAATAAAGGCTACAAACAATAAAGGCTACAAACAATAAAGTCTACACACGTTGACAATCTTTTAAAGCATAGCATTGTGTGTTTTTACTTTATTATTTAGCATATTTATGCTTTCTATCCACAGTTAATTTCAAGTCCAAAACATATTCATATTGACTATTGTATATTTATGGTACTTGACAATTTAATAATACGTGTTGTCTATTTCAATACGTGCTGTATATCAAGACATTATGTTTGCACTTAATATTATAAGTGTGTTCCACGGAACACTTGTGTCATCTGCAATGTGCTTTTAGCAAGGACAATCGAACTTTAATTTGTGAAGACAGGGGGTGCAACCTTTCATAAATTATGTAGAATTACCTTTTACATTGTTAAAGTTTTATGAAAAGGGGCATAACTCTGAATTGGATAATTGATAGGGAAGAATGGTATTAACTTTCAAGATTATTGTAATGTATGCTATAATTCCCAGCTCCTCCCTATAACTGACCAGCACTCTGTATAGATTAAAGGGACACTGTCCGTAACCTTTAGCTTATAAAACACACACTAATTATGTTCGCACACATTACACACCAAACATTACTGAATATTTACTAATTAAAGCAGGATTGTTTGACGGAATTCAATCGCGGTACAAAAAAAAAAGAGAAACCATTTCGGTCGTTTGAACTCGCAGCCCAAACTAAAATTACACTCGCGGTAATAATAGTGAACGTATAGTGGTCGACCTAGCTCCCAACTGAGCTACGCGGGCTATACATATTACTCACTAAATACTATGGTCAAAACCTAATGCACTAATGGCAGTCACGTGATCGCAGAAAAGGTAAATACGGTGGGTCCCACTTTATTTACAAATAATAATTTAAGCTCCTTTTTTTTCAAACTCACGAATGTATTTCTACAGACTTCTTAGTGTCTATGCTCATGTTTTCATGTATATATTTCACTGAATAAAAGTCAGACAGTTATTTGGTTTATGCTCCATATCTGCTTACTTACGGACAGTGTCCCTTTAAGTATTATAACAGATTTAGTAACCAGACGTAAAACTTGTGTTTCATTTCCATCACATGAATATTAACAACTACAAACATTACATACATTACAAATATATATTTATATCATTATATCCAATAGTGGTAGGTATAACAGTCGACCAGGAAATGCAGCATTCACAGAACACAGTCAACCAAAACACACATACCAAACAAACACATTAGATACAAAATTGGAACCACACATTTTAATGAAATTGTTTATTGATATTTTGATGATACTGAAATGTCAAGGTCATAGGAACTTATATAGTCAAACTTTGTTACATAGTTTTATTTAATATACCATGTATCACTTTGTCATTAGGTCACGCTGATCTTCTTGTTAAACTACCTTTCTTGGACGAATCAATCAATGCCGTTTAATTGAAATAAACATCTTTACATTAATTAATCAAATATTGAGTATACTTCTTGTATTAGTGAGGGGAAAACTGTAGTTTCCTAATGTTTGCAATTTCAATGTTCGCGGAAAATACTTTGATATTATGTATTGTAAAATCAAATATAACTTCAACAGATATTTGACAATGTTCCAGAATTGTGCAATAGTGTGCGTAATAATGCTGTTAAGATTTATTCACAATAAAAAACACTTACATTTTATCACGTACGGATGTCTATCAACCTCATTTTGTCTCCGACAAATAAAACTGAAGGTCGAGTTGAGTTGTTTACAGAACATAAAAGATAATATGATGTCAGTGCTATTCAGATCCACAATGATCTACCGAGCGTATTTGCGTTATCGTACAAAGATTTGTTTTTAACTTGGGAGCACTTTTTTTATTGTCTATCATCATTACTTACAGTGATCAATACTCAATTAGACACAAATGGAATCCATCGGGTAAAGCAATGACTCGCAAACCCAGGGTCAAATGATTTAGTATTGGTCAAATTTCAAACAGAAAAAATCCGAACTCCGAAACTAATGAATGCTTTTTCCAAAGCATCGTATTGCATCACATCGCAATTAGTCAGACCACAGAGTAAAACTCCGGGGGTGTCATATGATTTTGTATAGAGCTATATAGGGAAAACATGCATTTAAATATTTACGAAACTGCTGAGCCAATGCCAGTTATGTTTTATATGAAGGAGCTTATTGACCTGGAGAGCATAGTTTATACAGTTAACCCGAGTTAAAACAATGCCCAGTCAAAAATCATTTTACATTTCTTACATAGAGTTATATAGAGAAAACTAAAACGACAATTGTCAAAAACGTATGATCCAAAGATATTTGTATGTTGCATGAAGCATCTTACTGGTGAAAAATCAAGTTTTTATAACGAGATATTGAAATATGTTCCTGGTTGGACATCCATTCTCTTATCAGTGACCTTAATACCTTGAAAAAAGAAAGGTTTTGACGTAAACAAGGTTTATCAACCGGTAAACACTTATATTGTATTCGACATAAGCGAAAATAGATATATTTGCCATGATTACTTTTACTGTACGTGTTAAATAAAAACAAAATCATGTTGGGATTAGCAGCACTTGGTTTGAGCGGAGTTTCGCTTCTCTTTAATATAGCTGGACTAGCGATACCATACTGGATATACCACTGCGATTATGCCCTAAAAAGAAGGGCATACTCTGGACTGTGGAAAGAATGTGTGTCAACCGATGCCTGGGCAGTATGTGGTGATATTTATGAAGGTGATGATATCAATATTTTTCTAATTGTTTTGGTAGCATTTTAATAGACCATATGTTTTATGTTTAATTATGTTGATATCGAAATCGACGTATATTTTTGGCTTGTTCTATCCATCCATGCTACCCGTTCAATATTAAAACGGATGAAAATTTCACTTGGTTTTACTTTCTGTTATAAAATAAACAAATAATTTTAATCTGTCTGTCGGTTTGTGTAAAATGGTATAGATTTATAAATATTTGCTATATTTTGAATTACCAAAACAGAGAAAATCTTGTATAACAATTTAGGAGTTTCGCTTCATATGAACTGTATTGAATTTCTTAGATGTGCTTATGTTTATGATGTTTTATTACAAAAAAGAACAAGAACAACAATACAAATATACAATGTATGACATGTTGGCCTATTTTATTATGGTTTTCCTTAACTTTTGCAATGTACTGCATGTTTAGCGGTTGATCCATTTACAGTTCGCCCCTATTCTTTCCTTTCTCTTTGACTGTGACATGACCGGTCACGTTGTTGTTTAATAACTACGGGTTTTTCCTTTAGCCTCGTTGTAATTTTATCTCCTTATAAACGCTGCTACACTTGCCATCTTTATGTTATATTTATTATATATGTTATATCTCTTGTTAAATGTTTGAGCGCTTTATCTAGAGTGTAATTAAACAATAGAACCTTGTCAATTATTTGTTCTAGGTATTTACCTGTAGAATACAAATATTATATCAACGTTCCTTGTATTAATCTTTCATCATCCTGATGTTATCACTCATTCAAGTCATATACGCTTATTTAGAAACGTGTTACATTATATATTGTCTATTTTAATCTTTGGTACTACATGGCTTTATTTTTTGAGATAGTTGTCTTAACTTTGCATTGCTTATTATTACTTATATGTTACTACGCATTTATGTTTTGTGGTTATTTATTTTCTTTCTGTTTCTTATTTCGTTGCTTTATCTCATATATCGTTATTTATCTATTGATTCTTTTTTTTTCTTAATATACATATCAACATGTTATCCATTTTACAATATTATAATAGTTTTTGACTGACCTGTATGACTTTTGCGTTAATGTTATTCTGACAGTCTACACATTGTTTTATGTAATGAGTAAATTCTCTTCTTACGGCGTAATACATATTGACACATTATACAAAAAAATGATCGACATGCATATATTTTATCTATGTTCAAAATTAATTATTATAACTGTTTTTGCATTTTTATATTATAACTTTGATTTTCTGTCCATTTTTCTATTTTTCTTTCATTTTTCTAGCATGACTACCACCTCTTTTATACATCGTTTTAATAATTTGTTTAATTACAATCTTTTATCTTACAGTTTGTTTATTACGTTGCTCAATTATTATTTGTACCACATTGTATTGTGTGTTATTCTATAGACGCTTTATTTTTATTGATTATGTTCTCCATTATGCTTCATTTAAAATTAATCTGTTATATGTGCCACCTTCGTGTTTTATGTATACATTACTCTCTTGTTAAATACCCTGAGCTCTTTATCGTGATCGTAGTTAAATCAATATTATATTTATTCTAGGTATTACCGTTAGATGCAAATATTACATCGACGCTCATCTTACCAATTTCTCAAGATCTTGAATATTACATCGACGCTCGTCTTACCAATTTCTCAAGATCTGGATTTTATTTACCCATATATTCAATATAATTTATTGAGATTCGTGTTACATTATTACCTTATCTACATTAATCGTACTTATAAATTCTGAATATTTAATATCACATGGTTTTTCATGAAGTGTACTATCAATCGACTTAGTTTTCTTCATTTATGCTTTTCTTATCTATTATCTGTTACTATGCAATAAATGTCACGTTTCTTTATATCTATGCTTTTCTTATAAAGTATGCCCGTGTGGTTCCCGGGGGCCCCCGTTTGGTCACGGGGCAAAGAATAGGGCCACCGCAGATCCCTTTGGAGGGGTAGGCAGAGGGGTAGAATCCCCCCAAATTCATGTTCATTTTATCATTTTTTGTTCATGTCCATCAAAGGTCTTCATCATGATCCCTGCATTGTTTCAGGTGCTGCTCGCATCAAAAGAGCAGTGGCAGAAAAACAATAACGTGGCTCCAGCGTAAATGGAGTTTCTACGATAGAATTTTCAGCAACTCTGCAGTTCAGGGTGAGAAGGTTCTAGGCCCATTTTCCATATTTTATCTCGATGTACATGGAAGATGAGCCTGGCATGTTCATGCCTGTTAGGCGCCATATAACCTTTTCATGTGTTGGTGCGCCTTAAAACCCCAATTCAATTCAATTCTTATATATTATCTTTTACTATGCATTATGTTTCATGTTTCTCTTACATATCCCTATAAACGCTTGATTATTTTTGTTTTCGTTTCAACTATTTCCCATATTAACTTGTTAATTTAGTTTACAATATTGAATTATTAATTATCAAAGTATTGGGACCCATTATTAGTAAATTTAATACTCAAATCTCATATACTAAATTCGTATGTTTTTTTTATACATTGCTTAAAATCATTATTTTTCGTCACATCGTCCTCTCTATCAAATATTTATAGTGTGTAACTTATAAATACTTATTACCCAAATACATACGTATATTTGTTCCGGTAAATCTCCTATTTTAAGATAATTAACTAAAATTGTAACTAATGTTAACGAAGGTTAAGGTTAAAAGGTTAAACATTGAATGCATATTATCAGTCATTTTTCCACCGTTATTATTTGTTCGTAGTTTCGACTTTTAAAACGCAACTCCGGATATTTCAATATATATTTACATATTTCACACTTAATTCATTTAATATTCCAGAGAAATACCAAGATGTTTTGAAAAAGAAAAAAAAGTTGCGACTAGTTAGAGAAAGGACAAAACTGTGCTTTTGTAGACTGTTTAATGACCGTACACAATTTAACACGTAATTTATAAATGTTGAAGTTCAGCTTCGACAAGCTGAGCCATTTCCGTATTATATGTACTTGGCCTGCAAGTGTTGCCTGAGCATCAGAAAAAGAGCCACCAGTTGTAAATACAATACCTAGATAACTAAAACTGTTTACTATATCTAATGCATTTTCTTTATAATACAAGATTAGACCTCTCGGTAATGAACCACTTTTTTTTTAATACCATTATTTTTGTTTTTGAACCATTAACAACAAGTTTCCATCTATCACAGTATTCTAAAGGTAACTTTAAGCTATTTTGTAACTATTCACTACTATTTGCAAAAATAACAATATCATCAGCATATAATATAAGAAATACTTTAAACATGTTAACGTCAATACCTTCAATACCATTATTCATAAATGTTTCTTCAATATCATTCAAAAACATTGAGAATAAGAAAGGAGACAAACATTAACCTTGTCTAACCCCTAGCATACAACTATACTTTTCACTCAACAAATTACAATACTTAACTCCTGATTTCACAGATTGGTACATAGAATGAATAATATTAAAAAATTTACCCGATTTCCCAGTTTAATCATTTTAAACCATAGGTTTTCTCGAACTACATAATCAAAAGCTTTTGTAAAATCAATAAACGCACAATACTTTTTTAACCTGTAATTATAAAATGAGAGATTAATCCATGCAAGACAAACACATTATCCACTGTACCCATGTTTGACCTAAAATGTTAACGCATATTCAGTCACGGGTATCTTAATTACCTGTCAATAAACCTAATCGTTTAATCTGCACATATACATTATTATATAATATGAACACCTGGAGAGAGTTTTGATTAATAGCTATATAGTGTAATTTTGGCGGGTTAGTTTATGTAAACGGATATTTGACAATGTTCCAGAATTGTGCAATGGTGTGGGCAACAATGCTGTTAAGATTTATATACTCAATAAAAAACACTTGTATTTTGTCACGTAAAAGAGTATGATACTGGACCTTTGGAAACGGCCGAACACGACACATACAAAATATTGCAGTCTCGGTTTGACTGAGACTGTTCATGAACGGTAGTGAAATATGCTAGCTACCGCTCACACCCTCTAGCCCCGGGTTGAGCAGAACTCAATATTCATAAAATCAATAGTACATAATTTTAACCATCCCAAAGATGGCATGCATATGGCGGTGGACATAGAGTACGAAAGTCTATTTTCATTGTACTTTTGGATAACAACAGAATAGTGCCCTACATAACGGTAATTTCAATCATATTGGCTGTAATGAATAGAGGCGAAGATGTTTCAAACCGAGGCCCAAATAGATAAAATAAAACAGTACAGTATAAAGTCAATTACTGTTAGGACTTGTAACCTTCTGTTTCATTAAACTCCCGTAAATTCACAATTTCTATATTTGTATATGTAAGTTCAAGTATAAGAGGTCAAATACAATAAAAAAATCAACGAAAACCATTTAACCAATTTCACGGATTTCACGGAAATTCGCGAGTCGAAGTATGAACATACAGCAATGGACAGAGATAATACAGCAATGGACCGAGATATTGGTGATCACATTAGACTCATATATTTAATTAGTAATGGTGACTAGCTTCAACACAGGTTCTTTTCTCATAAAAAGGGTAATTTAAAATAATCAAATTTGGCCTCAATCATACAAAATGTATATATAATACGTCGATGATCTTTCGTTATGTTTTTAATACTTGTTTTATAGTAAATTCCCTTAGAGCTGTTCGAGCGCTGGAGATCAGCGGAATGTTGGGGGTGCTGGCGGCCTTGGTGTGCCTGTCACTAAAACAATTCGTCACGAAGAAACAACAACTCCTACCAATAGTAAGCGGTGGCGCAGCTTTATCTGCAGGTTTGTACAACTATGTACGTTAGAGTACACATTCTTTGATCACACTTTACGAGCAACCATTTTTTTTTATTATATCATTGAAACCATATCGAGTTTTTTTAAAGATAGGAGGTATATAACCGATTAATGAAACAAACAAAAACACTACAACAACGAAACCTGGATCCCTTTCTCCATTAAGAGTTGTAAAATGTATAGTAATAAATACTGAAAAGGTGATCCCTTCGAAGCTACAAACACAAACAAGAGAGAAAATTAGCAGACTCTGTTTTATTGAATTGGATTTAATAGACGCACCAACAGCTACGGTCATGAGACTTTCCAGCTTCCATTGGTGGAGGAAGACCCCAGGGGCCCTCCGGGCAATTTTCGTGCACTAGCGGGTACCTGGGTAGAACCACCGACGTTCCGCAAGCCAGCTGGATATATTCCCGACATAAAGATTCCTAGGCCCATAAGGGGCAAGTGAATTCAGATCAGGTACTCTATCCACTCGGCCACGGATGTCCCCCGGTTTTATTGAGTCTGTTCATGAGGGGTAATTATAATATACGACACCTCTCACGCCTCCTAGCACGGCTTAAGCGATATTCTACTTTAAATAAAATTTATTTATAAAATAAATTGAAAGCAACACAGAATGGGCTTGATGATTCCAAAGGACCAGTAAATAATAACACTACTGATTTGTAGTCGGGGCGACATTTTACGGCCTCCACACAGCATTAAACAAACGCTAGTGTGAAAAGTTGATAAGCCTTCAACCTGTCTTTGGACATATCAGAATTAAGAGCCGGCATGTTTCGTACAAAGTTCGGATTGATTGCGAGAAGCATTGAGATACAATCTTTAACGTTGTATTATTCACTGGCATAGATTTGACAAAGCCAGAATTAATGCTCATTTAGAACTTACATAACCGCTGCTCCCAACTAAATTCCATTATGTTTATTTCGCTCTTCGGGCCATTTAATTTTATTAGATACTGGGACCATACGCCGTACGACATGGGGAAGCATATGATTCCATGTCCACCGCCGTATGCATGCCATCTTCGGGATGGTTAAAATTGTGTACTATTGATTTTATGAATATTGAGTTCTGATCAACCCGGGGCTAGAGGGCGTGAGCGGTAGCTAGCATATAACACTACCGCTCATGAACAGTCTCAATCAAACCGAGACTGCAATATTTGTGTCGTGCTCGGCTGTTTCCAAAGGTCCATTATCGTACTTTTTTACTATGAAGCGTAATTGACAAGAACAGAAACTAGGAGACTTCTCAGTAACTCTGTTTGATTCAAGCTTCAAAGTATATGGCTGTGCTTCTTGTCATGATTCCAATAAAGGACGGTCATAGCTCTTAGGCTAATATGTAGCTCAGTGTGTCCTACCAGTGGGCATTTCTTGTCACGATACAAAATTGCAAATAAACCTGCTTTGTCTAGTGATGCTGTGTTTAAGACAAATCACCATCAAGTCGCAAGATTTTCTATGCAGCAAACTCATTATGTATAGTTCGTACCGCTCTCAGCTCTAAACATAACAATACCAAGATTTGTTCATGAGTGTCTAGCCAGTTCCATTGTATTTTCTAAGCATTAATATAAAGTTGATGACATCACGGTATCACAAACTGTTGTTCTAGATTCAGAAATGCTGATAACATCCAACAATGTGTATTCAATATGTGTCATAACAGCCGCGTTAACTTGAACAAAATGGACTGGGGCAAGTGCCATTGAAGGCGGCACAAACATTGCCAAATGAAAAATAAGCTTTACAGTACATTTATATGACACAAGATTGAAAACAACAACTTGTGCAACATTAGCTAGTATTAGTCTATAATTATCCAGATAATATACTCTATAATTATGAAGATAAGAAAAACAAAGAAAAAAATGATCCTATAGAAATCATAACACACAAACGCAATGTCACATTTGATCCGCACTGTACCACAAACAAAGAGCAATTAATTGTACAATAAATATGACAATACACAACATAAGGTGTGGTGAAGACAGGGTTTGCGACTTGGAACGGTCAGTAGTCAATATTGCCCACTGGTTTGCTTAAATCAATTTTAAATATACACAACCTCGATATTATCCTGTCTTCAGCGCCCAAATTGACAAGACAATGTATATAAAAGTACATCCCATCAAAAAGAAATCTCTAATAATAAAATCCAAATCCAGAGAAATTAAGATATGATATTATTGTACAAGTATATATAATTAATACCTCCACAAGATGTAAGTTTCAACTCTTTGTACTTTCAGGTTTACTGATGATTATTGGAACCATTATTTTTGCCACTGACATTGCTTTGAAACCGGAAGGCATTGATCTCCATGGAGGATTTGTTCTGTGCTTAGTTGCCGGTATACTGGCAATCGTGGCCGGTGTGTTGGCCTTTTTTGGCAACGAGTGAATCACTTTCTTGACTTGTGAGCAGAAAAACTGAACGCATTTGACGTCTTTCCTGTTAGTCTAGATCATCCGGACGCTTGCTTTTTTTCAAGACAAACGTCTAGGACTGTCCTTCTAAAATAAGTTTTACGCGGCAGCCATTTTACCGAGATTTTGGTATCGTTTCTGGTCGGCTGATACAGACTTGGAATGGTCAGTGGACAATATGGTCTGCTGGGTAGCTTAAATCAAGTTTATGTGTACACAGCCTCGCTATTATCATGTCTTAGCGACCCAATTGGCAAGACATTAAAAGAACATCTGTTCAAAAGTAAATCTCTAAGACATATTTAAAGCACGTAAAGACACCAACGTAGACAGGCAATGCCAGTTACATGTGCCATCGCGTACTCTTGAAATAGAAGCCGTAAGATGGCAAAACCCAGCCAATAATTCAATACATGAGAGAATCTGCGTCGTATGCAATACACTTGAAGACGAATACCATTTTGTTATTGAATGAAATAAGAAATCAGTACCTAAGTCAATATGTTTGGAAAAGACCTAACAGGATCTCATTTTTAAAACCTAAGCATTTTTATGTATAAATCCTTTAAAATAAGTAAATCGACATTCAATAGCTTTTTTTTTTTTTTGCTGTTATTCCAAAGTTGTATGTATACCTTATAAATTCGGTGTTTTGTTTATTACTATATATGTATATAAATGTATGTAGTAGTTAGTAACGTTCAATTTTTCAGGTGAGTTTGGGTTATAATATTGTATATTAATTCATATAATTTACATGAAACTATTTGCGATTCAATGTAATAATTATGTCACCTTCTCACAATATAGACAACAAATGTTATTGTATCATTATATACCTTATACATATAAATACGTTTACTGTTATTTATGTTATTTGTTGGTATAGTTTTGTACGAATATATATTTCACTGTATTGTATCCTCACGGTTAATATCACCCACTGGAATTTAAAATTTTAATGAAGTGTTCAACGATATTCATCCGTAAGAATGATAAAGGCGAATCGCCCAAAGCGCTGTGAGTTTTATATATATATTTATATGCACTGTTTGAATAACGTATTCTCAATTCAGTCATTATTCTTTCATTCATTCATAAGTTTAGGATCCTGTTCTTTTTAAGTTAATAGTTTGTTAGATACATTTTGTTATATATTTCAACAAGATTAAAGTTTGCATCATCGTACATTTCATTCTAAAAATGGAAATTGTTTCGTGTTTCTGTATTATTTAGGAACATTTTAACCAAAAAAGAAATTTGAAAATTCGGATTTTGAAATTTCATTAAAAATGCTTTTTTTCACGCAAGAATGTTGCTTCGTATTATTTTCATGACTATTGATTCCTTAACACACATCTGTCGCCATTTTCTTTAGAATAACTCTACAGATAAGCGTGCAGTGCCAAATATGCACCTAGGTCTTGAAAAGTTACTTCATTTTGGATGGGATAAAAAAAATCAGTGTTTTTCAAAACTGTTCGGTGTATTCATTTAAACTGTCAAAGGTTAGTCAATTTCGGGTAAAATTAAACTTTCGCATTTATAGTTCCATTGGTAGTGATTAAACGTAATGAATATATTGACAAAACATATAAAACATTTTAGCATTGTTGCTTTAGGGCAAATTAACGATTTTTAGAAACTATCAAAAATCTAGCTCTTTTTAATGAACAGAACAATGTATGTCAACATTTTGTTTTTTTATCTAATTGAGAAGACCAGACAATGTCCAGTATAATGCAACATTGCTTACACATTCTTTGTAACCGTTTGAAAATGGTATGTAATGAATTTCACTGGTAAGCATATGGAGAAATATTCTTGCGGTCCTTAACTTTTTTTGAGGGGTATATGTCTTTAGTTTAGTGAAGGTATTGATGGTAGGTCCATCAAATGCATTATAAAACTACATTATAGCATTATGAGCGCGAATGATATTTGACCGGCATTTTTAGTGGTAAATAAAATAGTAAGTTTTGAAAACTGGTTGAGAAATAAATATTTTACAGCCAAAATGCTATACAGTTCTGTCCGGGTTGGTGCCATTGTCACAAATGCTTTAAAATAAAACATATGATCTCGTGTAAACTGTGAAAGAAGTCCAAACCGTAACACTGTCTGGTCTCGGCAGAGAGGAATGACCAAGCTTTATGGGAAACTCAGTACAACAAGGCGGTCGAAATGGCGAAGTCAGTCGATGTTGAACCATCTCGCCCAAGGGCGTATAACAATCACCGTCAGCATCGCCAGAATGTACCCGCAGACAACATCTCCGACTATTGGAAACGGAATATGTATCTGGACCATTTGTTAACCGAGCTTTCTGAACGCCTTTTTGAAGATGGCGACAGATTCAACGTACAATTTTTAATACCAAACCAAATAGGACAATATGATGATAGACAAATTCGGTCACTATACGAAACATTTGAACATGAAAAAAAAAAAAAAAACAAAACATTTGAACATGATTTGCCCGCAGTTTCAACGTGAGGTTGTCCGTTGGAGAAACAGGTGTACCGGAAATGACACAATCCACGACACAATTGGAGACACCGTATGAGTACAAATGGGAACTGTATCCCAATGTGATGACCTGCCTCCACATTCTGCTAGCCATGCCAGTTTCAACTGCAACAGCCGAGAGGTCTTTCAGTGCAATGAATCGTTTAAAAACGTACTTACGGTCAACTATGACTACGGGTAGATGTCTGGGCTTGGGTTGATGAATATACATCGTGATAGAGAGATTAACACTGACGTTGTCGTATATGTGTTTACCAGAAGGAAAGAGCGTCGACTTCCTTTACTCTTTCGAGTTTAGATACGTGTGAAGTAACGTAAATACTTATATGCAGATTTTGTTCTAATGGAGATGAGTTGTATTAAAGTGCCGTATGCCGTACCTGATTTAATGTTGTCTTCTGATTTCAACGTGTATTAAAATAGCAGTCAAAATAAGCTTAAAATTGCTATGAAATATACGCCAAAACTTACCTTTGATCGTCTGGCAAAAGAAATCCGGGGACGCATGCCCCAGAACCCCACTAGCGGAGGGTCAAATTTGGACCCAGCTACGCACCAGTAGACCACTGGTCGTATTCACTATCGTAATTCAAGGCTAATAAATATACTGAATTTGCATACATAGACATTATTTTTTGCGAGTCTATTTTGAGATTTCAGATGTTTAGAGAACTAATGGATAATCAATTAGTTCATGATTCGTCCAAACGCAACTTTATTTCTACAAAAGAATGGGTATGAAAAATACCACAAATGCTCAAAAGCGAAGGTCAAGAGTTCAAACCGCGCCAGAAGGGAACAGTCCTTGCGCGTTGACCGCTATAAAATAAACTTAATAATGGATATCATTATAATTCACGAGCATTTATGATATCTTATATTCATTTATATTCAAATGAATTATTGATATCTATAAATCGAATGAGATATCCATAAATGCATATGAATAATGGATATCCATAAACAGTGAGTAAATAGTAAAATGGCGCCCCATACTATTCACTTACATCTACAATGAAATTGATAAGTGCGATGTGTTTTAAATTAGCATACAAAGGCTTAACTATGAAAACTTCCTCATTTCGAGTCGTTTTGAAATAAAGGATTCATGGGCTTATTTGAGACTTAAAGATGACTATGACGAAATTCATGCAGATTCAGTCACCATAATATTTAAATAAACGGTAATGTAATGCTTTTTTTTTTCAGAGTCACTAAAATCAAAATGCATCTGTATCACCCATTGTGGAATTCAAGTGTTTTATCTCCAACTTAAATAAATGTAAAAGTAGGTATAAAATCGAACAGGAAATGTAGCATTCAAGGACCACAGTCAGCCCAAAACACGTACAGAAAAAAACAATAATTACAAAGATGGATAAAAGACAAGATATGACATCACAAACATGAAAGTGTTGACAATAGGGCTACCGCCTTGGAAAGATCAATGGCAAAAATGCCGCTTGGGTTTTAAACCAGGTTCTAAGGTGCACATCTCGCTATTACCCTATTGTCATCCCAATAAAACGTGACAGTGTAAATAAAGATATCCCCGCCAGGTTAAATCCTCTAAAAAACAAGGCAGCATTACTAATATAAGTAAAACACATAAATGATCATGTATATATAATATAAAAAAGCAAAAGCCTAGAAAGCCACGATGCAAGTACTCTATGATTTGGCAGAACCCAGAGCAACAAGAGAACAAACCGTTAGGGCTACGACAAGACAGGATTTAAGACAAACATCAAATTCTACTGTCCTGTGAGGATTTAGGTAGACGTCATTATAGGGTCCACAGTCTGTCCGATCATTGCACAATCAAAGAGGAAAGCATAGTGCCAAACTGTAAATGGGTTAACTACTAAACATGCAGTGCGTTGCAAAATTATACGGTCATAACGTCTTTCGATAAAATGTTGAACAAGTTTGATAAAGATTATATGAAAGTGATTATGACCAAGGATCTTACGAAGTTTGTAAATCCCATCACCACCGAAGTCAGATTGTCATATTCCTTGTCGCAGAAGAGTTCTTAAATTGCTTTTATATTTCAAAAGTAGTTCAGGCTTACGATAATAGAATTTTGCAAAGGTCTTTTCGAAGTTATGGAAACGGTAGCCCTGCTAGCTTTTTAGTTATACAACTATTACGAATATTAAAGTCCTCGACACGGCTTTAAGCTCTAGAAAAACGAATAAGTTGAGAAACATAGAACCCATAAGAAGCAGCTCGGAGAACATCCCCATCTAAGTGGGGATAATTAACAAAATCAAAATTAAAGTCATTTCTCCTGTCATAGATTTACTAATTATTTCACCGTTTTTAATAGAGAGATGTAAATCAAGAGAAAACGCGACAGTACCAGAAATGTTAGCTTTATTGAGTTTAAGTTCTTTAGGAAAGATAGTATTAAGCATAGTAGAAAAGAAAAGATAAATAAAGCCTTGAACCTTAAAGCTACAGACCAGCCCAGCGTGGGTTTGCTCCCTGTCAGAGGCATGATGATGGAACTCATCCTTGATCTCATCTCGCTCTAAAGTTGCTGTATTAATTTAACGCAAAAAAAGCCTTGCCGTCGGGGACTTAGAAACGTTGAGACCAAAAGTATATATTATATTGGCATGACAAAGAATATCCATAATATTCCCCTTTATGACTAATATCTTGACATTTACTAATTGATTAGTGTTTATTTCTCCCTCATCATCATGCCTGGTTTCGCGCATCAAATAAGATTCATATCTGTGAAAAGATCTTATCGTGGAACCATGTATGTTATCTGCATATGTTGTATTATTATTTCCCCCGCTTTAAAAAACAGCTTTAAGGGATATTGTTAACGCATCCGTTTGTCCGTCCGTTACCATGTCACCTCCTTAACCACTGAGCGGAATTTATCCAATACTTAGTGTATGACTTTCCCACATAATAACGGTAAACAAGAGCAACATTAGTTTTGTCTTCGCACCCAGTGGCCCTTAGTGAAACTCAGACATCTGCCCATGGTTGGTTGAGGGTTAGGGGTATGGGTGGGAGGCGTAATTTTACGTATTTTCTTTTTTAAATTATGTCATTAATGAAGCATTAAGAAGATGGCATTATACTGTAACTTGGTATTGACCTCCTACGTCACCCTTGGGACCTGGGTGAAGGATCATCAAAAGGTCAAAGACACTAAAAGTAGATATACAAATCGAACAGGAAAAGTAACATTCAAGGACGACAGTCAATCACAAACACACAGAGAAACAAAGAACAACTTTAAAGATGACTAAAAAGCAAGATAAGACATCACAAACACAAAAGGGTTGACAATAGGGCTACCGTCTTGGAACGGTCAGTGGCAAACAAGGCCGCTGGGGTTTAAAACCAGGTTCTAGGGTGCACCAAACTTCACTCTTACCCTATTGTAAGCCCAAAACTGGACAGTGTAATTAAAGATATCCCCGCCAGGTTATAATCTCTGACAAACAAGTCAGCATTAGTAGGCAATAAATATTCAATTACACTGTCATTTTCCCATATATTTTTCACATAACTGATATTTATACTCGACTATGAAAGATAAACAACATATCAAACGATTTGCGGGATGGAGGGATTGTTATATATGTTTTTTTATTAAGTCTCAAATAAGAACTAATCTTTCTCAAATTTAAAGGTTATGATGATGGTATTACACAGTATATTTTCCCCATGGTTATCTGGTAGGGATCAAAAGTTCAAATACACAAATATTCTAAATTTAATTATTAAATTTACACGCAGTTTCATACATAATATAGAATAACATACATAGTACTTTTTGTATTCTGAGTATATTTGTTTACCATATTAAACTGTGTGAAGAACCCATGCTAGCAAATGACACACATTTAACCCGTGCTAGCAAGTGACACACATTTAACCCGTGCTAGCAAATGACACACATTTAACCCGTGCTAGCAAGTGACACACATTTAAACAATTTTTTTCATGGTGATAGACAATAAGATAACCATGAAATACGTTGGACCTACTGTTGTTGAAGGACACACGGCAATCTTGAATTTTAAAAAGTTAGTTTCCCTACATAACATGCATTATTTCAATCATTAATGTTAATTATAAGAATAGAATAAATTAAATTGTTTTGGTATATTACTGACTTTTGATAATATTGCACCAATAATATATATCAACATTTGGTAAAATAACGATGAAAATTGAAATCTCAAAAAATTAATTAATGATATGCAAGCAGGTTTAAAGTCAAAATGTCACTGTATTAATAAATTGAGAAGATGATTTTGATGTTTGATAAAAACTTTAAGATTGCCGTGTGTCCCTTTAAAACTGAAGATCAGCTAGTGGTGTATACATTATACAGTATGCTAACTTCATGCGTTCCGGTTTAATTTTAAAATAATCTCATAAATTCACATGACAAACGTTTTAGTTGACATCGATATACTCCTTGAAAACATAGGAAATATGACACACATGTGATCATCTGATTGTGTGATGTACGACGAATGGACCGTCACTAATACTCTGAAGTACTTACTAATGGACACAATCTGACGCACATGCGGTAGTAACAAAGTGTCATGAGTTAAACAATCAGAAACTGATCACGGGACACTACTTTCCAAGTAGATATCCGTGTGTGTCACGCATAATGTATCACTCTTAATGTAACACTGTTGACTTACATGCAGGCGATAGTTGTTGTTCCGTTAAACAAAAATAAGTTCGTCTAAACAGTAAAACACAGTTCTATACATACAAGATGTCGGACAAGTCGGTAATGATCGCAGTGGCGTTGGGAGGGCTTTCCCTTATTTTGAGTGTAATTGGAACTGCGATTCCATATTGGTATTACTACAGTACAACTATAGGAAACGTGAAATCTTTTTTCGGGCTCTGGAGAGCTTGCATTATAAAAGGAGTATGTTTTGATATTGACCATCCAAGTAAGTTAATTATATATACTAATATAGTTATATCCACACTGTTTTATCCATACTGGTAACTGTATGTTCAGCCTTTTCTTATACCAACTTATGATCGGGCATAGATGTATTCGTAGTTTTCAATTTGTGTTTTTATTTTGTTGCACAGGTTATTATTTTGTCTCACGTGAATAAGTCTTATCGTCTGCTATCCCAACTCTTATTTAATGATTTATATATGTATTGCATGCGCATTTACAAACTCCGTTTACTTTCAATGTAAATGTAAAATTTTAATATTCGCCCATATTCGACGTTTTGTCGAGTCATATGGAACTACTCATTTGCATACTCAATCGGGATTGGTGCAATGCACAGCTACATATTTATTTATTCAAAATACAAAATACCTATAGGTCCTTGAATACAGAGGTACAACAAAATACATATATATATATATATATATATATATATATATACACGACAATACATGGCAACATATGAAGTCTATTTTGTCACATATGATTTGTTTGTAAATACATCATTAGAGAGAACACTGACTAACAAGTGTTTCAGTAAATATAGAAAGTCGTAGGAAGTATGTCACGTAATATAAACAAATCGTTATACACTCAAGTGATATGAAAACGCAACACGGGAATTTCCCCTATATATTGTATATACTGCACACTTAATTGCACATAATATTCCAAAGAAATCCCAAGATGTTTTTTAAAAAGAAAGTTGCAGTTAACTAGAGAAAGGACACAACTGTGACGTTGTAGACGTTTTAATCACACTACACTTTGTAACAAGAACTTCATAAATGTTGAAGTAGCTCTTTGAAAAATTGAGCTAGTTCAGTACTGTATTTAACGTAAATAGTTTGCAAAATGTTGAATCCTAAGTTTGCTCACATGATTGAGCCAAACGCGTACTCTGTGAATAATGAAACATTGAAGGAATACTATTTGCTGTATTATTTGTTGTTTTAGTATTTTTTCCAAAAGGAAAGGTCTTACGTAGCCATGTACCATTCGATTAAAAGCAGCATATTGTACATACAATATATAGCGGAAATTCCCGTGTTGCGATTTCATATCACTTGAGTGTAGTTTGTTTCATTGTGGAAAATTCCCACGATGTTACGAACATGTTTGTTTCAAATATATATGTACATTTATGTGTGTTAGTTCTAATTATTATTTTTTATATTAAACATACGTATGCAATACAAAGCTTATTAGATTTGTATTAGGATATAATTTTGTATGCACTCTTCTTCCTCTTCTTGCACTCCTAAAATTGTGCAGTATTAATACGTGGAAGAAGTAATATTTATAGCATAGTTTTTTGAGTATATGCGATTTATACTGCTTCTCGAGGGCTGCAGGCCCGAGAGTGCAGTATAAATCGCATACGAGAAAAATATGCTATAAATGTTTTGTACCAGAGCCATTTATCCAACTTCGCATGAGCAAGAAGTTTTAGGGCGTTGCAGTTTTCAATAAAAATAATAGCTCGATCCAATCAAGAAATAGCATTATCACGCGGCATGAGCATGACCCATGTTTTGATTATTTCAGCCAACCACCTTTGTATATTATCGGGCAAATGCAATGTCAAGAAGTGCTTTTTTGGTAATGGTTTAGTCGTTTTGATTGACAGGTTGCGAGTACATTACAACTGCGCGCGCGTAAAATTGAGTAGACCATGATATAACTGCCGAATCTGTCATTTAATGCACGGCTGAAATATACCGGCATTTATAGCACGGTTTAGGCTCAGACCTTCAGGTTTATGAAAATTATATCATAAGCAAGAACAAAGGAAAACCATTAGAGCTATGGTCCAACTCGTGTATATTTCCCAATACAAATATAATAACCTATAAATATATAACGCTAACAACTATAAAAGAACCTTTATACCATAGCTGTAATGGTTTTCCTTTGTTCGTGCTTATGATATATTTTTCATAAACCTGAAGATCTGAACCTAAGCCGTGCTATAAATGCCGGTATATATCAGCCGTGCTATAAATGACAGATTCGGCAGTTATACCATGGCCTACTCCATTGTACACGCGCATAGTTGTAAGTTTACACACAACCTGTCAATCAAAATGTCAATTACCGGCAATTTCTAAGGTACAAAACATTTATAGCATACTTTTCTCGTATGCGATTTATACTGCACTCTCGGGCCTGCGGCCCTCGAGAAGCAGTATAAATCGCATAAACTCGAAAAAGTATGCTATAAATATTACTTATATTTGTGTATGAAGCATTAGTTTTGCAAAGAAACCCAACTTGTAATAAAAAGTTTCAGGGATCAAACATGCCGCAGGCCGGTTGCCATATTTTTATATTCTTAGATAAATTATATATTTTCGAGAAAAGTATGTATATTCAGAAAAAGCATCTTTTGGTGGACAATCGCGTTTATACAATAATATTTTAGGGGTCGCATGGCTTTGCTAAACGTCAAGCAAGGGTGCTTCTAGTATCTTATTATAAAGTATTTGGTATGACCCAGTCGGGGACAGAACCCCCGACCAATCACATGCGAGGAGGACACTCACGCCGCGATATTTTATCTTCCTGACGTAGGAATCAACTGCAACAGTAGCAAAAGTCTTTTTGGTATAAACTAATGGCCGCATATGGACACATTTTCGCGTAAAATATAGCAAAGGATTATTCATAAAGCAAGTCATGGCAATTGAATGATAGCAATTTGCTTAGCTTATTTCGATCCACCCCAGGGAGATGAGAAGGATACATTGAAATCCGGGAACGCTGCAATAATCTTAATTATTCAACTGATCCTTACATGGGTTTTTTGTTTGTCTACGGTTAACAGACTGTGAATCATGTAGTTGACGATAAGCATGCGTTACAACTTCAGTTCCTAGTGAACTGGTCTAAAAAAACTTGAATGATATAAACACACATTTCGCAGTATTCAAAAGATACCATTTTACTTGCTGAAATGACATTTTCGGAGATCAGTCTACGGAAGAGTAGCTTATTATATTAGTAAGAAAACGTTTATTAGTCTCTGTAGCGCAGTTGGTTGAGGCGTCGTGTTAGTGCCGGAGAAGTCAGGATTTACTTTTTGTTTTAATTTCTTAGCCGGGATAGTGAAGACGCTGCGTCTACAGCTTTATCACCTCTCACCGCTGCGGGTTGGAACACCAAGTGAATAAAACCTCTCACCGCTGCGGGTTGGAACACCAAGTGAGAAAGTGTCGATTGTAACGGATGGCAGGAGGTTTGCAGTAATAGTTCTACACAGGGAAAATGGGGGTGGTCTGCCACTACCATAAACAATTCAACCGTCATATATAGCCCAACCTTTGCTAAAAATGACGTAAGACACCATTTAAACAAACTAACAAACCTATCTGCTTCAAGATACAGAACTGTAATGCATTAGAACTTAGTTAGATACGAAACACACTTGACATTTCAGGTCACACCCTCAAAGCAGTCCGGGCCTTGGAGATCCTAGGCATATTATTCATTGCTGGGACGATGTGCTGTCTTATGCTTAAATGGTTCGTCATGAAGGGACATACACTGCTGCCAAAGATTGCTGGAGGTTTGGCCTTTGTTGCAGGTTGGTTGAATAGAGATTTTTCTTCGATTTAAATTAAGTTATGTCTTTATTTCCTGAGCATAGAAAGCTATATTATTTTAAAGTACAGATTATCAGATATACTCATTTTTGGTTGATGTCTTTGCTAATCAGCAAACATGTTCTACAACGCTACTGAACAAACCAAAACACACAAACACAAACATTTTTAACAAGTACCATAAAACGTAATCCTACATAGACAATACTATACAACTCAATGCGACACCGCGAATCGTTTGGTACCAATGACGTCACAGGATCACGTGTCACTTACCTGTCTTCAAAAAGGGCGAAACTCTAAGCGTGTGCGCTATGGGATAAAATTGGCTACTGTGAGAAAACGGGACAACCAATAAGTGTAAGATTTGAAAATATTGTATATTATATACGTATATTTCCGAATATATACTCAAAATACACGCTATATTTCACCTTTAAGTGGGCATATCCAAGCTGTCGTTTTTGCTCACTGTATACGCCCGTTTAAAAAACGATTAAAAAAAGGATCATGAAACTTTAGTCATAGACTACCCATGAAACAAGAATGGTAAAACGGTTTCCGTTCTGTAACTAAAGTGTCTTTCAATCTATGATCATGAAACATCATACATAGACTGCAACTGGGACAAACATGATCCCTATTGCTTTTGAGGTCTCTAGGTAAAAAAATCAAGGTCACGTTTACCCAACATAAAAAACCGCCTTCCGCACTATAACTCATGAACATGTCAACCTATAATAATGAAAACTACATATACTGCCCATGGGACATGGATGATCGCTATTTGTAGTTAGGTCACTAATTCAAAGGTCAAGGTTACGGTGACCCGACACATTAAAACGGCTTTCGCGCTGTAACTCGAATACCTTTAGCATAATGAAACCTCTAAGATCAACTGCCCATCGGACATAAATGATCACTATTGTTAATGAGTTTACTAGATCAAAGGTCAAGGTCAAGGTGACCCATAGAAAACCGACTTTTGCGCTATGACTTGAGTATCTTTCAGCTGGACTGCCCTCTGATTGTCAGAAGGTCAAACGTCATATTGACCCGACACCTAGTAAATGTTTTTAACATGAACAACTTAGTAAACCGGCGTTTAAGGCCTCGTTAGGTGATGCTCTTGTTTACGTTACAGCTTTCCAAAAATACGAAACTAATCTAACCTAACTTTCAAGTTTTGCAAATTCGTGCAACACGATATTCTATATGAAGACTGTAGCTTAACGTAATCGCAACATTCAAAATCCTTTTTATTTAGAAACATTGAACAGAGTTTTAGTTTGATTCTGAAATAATGTTTATTTTCTATGATATATTTATAAATGATCTTATTTGGATTACGATGGCCCTCGCCGTGTTATAGGAATTTATAATCATATAGAATAGTAGATGCAAAAATCGAATAGAAGCGTTACAGTCATAGAAGGCAGCCATATACAGCACGCATTCACAACACATATTATATTGAAAGTAGATGTAACAAGTTTTTTTCTTCCGTTTATTGTTTATTCAAGTCCCCGTGAGGAAAATGTGAAATTACACACAAAACAAACTAAATACAAATGTGATCATGAGTAAATTATTTACATATATTATCAAAGTGAGAAACAACCTTTTTCCAAAAAATAGCAAGTTTGGTTCCTTCAGTTTTGTCATCACTGTTCATTAATTTACGATATTTGATCGAGTTATGATTTGTTTTTTTAAAATATCGTAAGGTAAATCTTTTTTCGAAGATCTTTAGACAAGGAACAGTTACAGAAATGACGAACAGGAAATGCTTCGAAACCAACAAATATTAAAAGAGTACTAAAGTGACATCAAAAACATATTAAAAGGGTTGAACTAACTAAAGTGACATCAAAAACATATTAAAAGGGTTGAACTAGGAACGATCAGTGGCAAAACGACCACTGGGGTGTAAAACAATAAGCTTGTTATTACCAGAATGGAAAAAAAGTAATGGTAAGTTACACGGCTTGGCAAGGAGATCTCCCTGTTTGGCGAACTATTTTTCAATGATTAGGACAGTGAATTTTTTTTTATATCGATGTTGCTTCAACGAACAACACATTAGAAAAAGATGTCCATGTATAAGTTTCTCCCCTTATATACGTGTTTACAGACATGTTTCACAAGCTTGAATTTGTTTTTAGCAATAGGGTAACTCGCCCTTAAGTCGGACTTGCCCCTAACTCGGGACAGTTATTGATGGTTGAATATCATTCTCAACTGGAAAATGGTCAATAACTGTTACTATGGAAGGGAGGCAATCCAATGATTTTTTCATTCAAAACAATAAGAATTACCCCCAATCTATTAATTTCTCCAGTTACCTTTATAGTCCGACTCAAGGGAAATAACATGTTCGACTTTGGGGGAATGTCTAAATATATACTGCCTGAAGACGAACACTGAAGTCAGGAGCCAATACCCGAACATTGTACACAGAAGACATCTAAAATATGTAATTTATGTAAGGAAATTTATACACATACATGAAGAAAAAATAAGGGACAATTTCTTTATTTGAGCTTATGGCAACATCGAAGCAATTTTATGACCCACTACTGAAGTTGCAAAAAATGTCCGACTCAAGGGAGAATTTTGGGTGAGTGCGAAAAGTATGACGTAATCCCAGCAAAAAAACGTTGGGTACCGCTAAACAGTTGACATCGAACGATACATTAAACACTGAGGAAGCAACCAGATGGGTTCCAGCAAGCAGGAGCATGAACATAAATAGACAGAAGTGCCGAGAACCAATAACTTGTCCGACACAGGGGGCGAGTTACCCTACCGCCCACTAGCCTTATATACAGCTATAATAGCTTTAAGGTACGTTTGGTCAAGATGACTCCGCCATAGTTTCGCACGATTTCAAGCGACTCGTGCGTATTTTAGGACTTATGTTTTCACACATATTTTTTTTTTTCAGGATTGCTGATGATAATTGGTACAATAGTGTACGCCACCGAGATAAGGGCATGAAGCCAGAGGGTTATTCCTTACATGCGGGATTTGCTCTTTGTGTAGTTGCTGGGAGTACTTGGAATTGTGACAGCCATCATAGCCAGCCTCGTCAAAGTTTAATATTTTCTTGCGACAGCCATCATGCCTCGAGCAAAGTTTAACGTTTCATTATGACAGCCTGTAGCGTAAAGTTTAATCTATTCTTGTGACAGCCAACTTAGCCTGTCGCGTCAAAGTTGATCTACTCTTGTGATAGCCAACTTAGCCTGTCACGTCAAAGTTGATCTACTCTTGTGACAGCCATCGAAGCAGGTTTTCGTCAAAGTTAAATATTTTGTTTGGGACAGCCATCATGCCTCGAGCAATGTTTAACGTTTCATTATGACAGCCTGTAGCGTAAAAGTTTAATCTATTTTTGTGACAGCCAACTTAGCCTGTCGCGTCAAAGTTTATCTATTCTTGTGACAGCCATCAAAGCATGTTGCGTCAAAGTTAAATATTTTCTTGGGACAGCCATCATAGCTTTTCGTGTAGTTGACGGTTAATTTGGAATTGTGACAACCATCATAGTCTGTCTTGTCAACGTTTAATATATTTATATTGCGATTGTAATTCATGCCATTTGCACTTCAATCGAAAAACATTTTCCACATTTTAAATTTTAAGCGTCTCATTTACATAACTTTCAAGTACTCTTCACTCCCTTACATGTCTCCTTCTTGAGAATGTGGTGCGGTTCATAACTAGGAAGTTGTTCATTTTTATACATATATGTGCTCAGGCATTATTTTATTTACCATATGAGAAAATTAGAACATGTTAACACTCCACATTTATGCCCGTCTTTGAAGGAGACGTGATCAGCATTAAAATGTTCAAAACAAGCCACTGAAAATGAAACTGAAGTTTGTGACACAAACATTGTATTACATGCTTTCTTAATAACCTAATGCCATATCTACTGTAAAATACAGTTATAGTAACAGAGACCTTGACCTTGAGTAACTTTAAAAGCAATCTCAAGCTTTTTATTTGACTCAAAGTCTGTCTTAATCATTGATCCAATCATTCATTGAGGAGTTATGACCTGGACACGAGTTTGACATGTGTCGTTTACCGTGACCTTTACCTTGATCCGAGGAGGATGTGAGTTGTACGTGCAGATGTACATTACAATCCTAAGGCTATGTGCCCCTTCCGGCATGATGTAATGTGGAACGTGTTAAGGGTTAACTAAGTGGATAACTGGACACAATAACAATAAAAAAACATAACCATGACGTATACAAATACATGCATTCTGGCAGCTCTTTCATCTCTATTGGCCAAAGGTCAAACGAGCCTATGGTATGCTTCATTGTCCGTTGTTCATCGTTCAGGCGAAGGTCTTCATGATCGGATCATAAAACAAGAGGCCCAAGAGGGCCTGTGGACGCTCTGCTGGCTAACATGGCTCTTATAACATCAATGAAGCGATTGACTGCAATGTACGCTTTTTTTGAAAGATTTGGGGAAAGTACAGCATTTTTAACTAAATCAAGGGCCATAACTAAAGAATCTGGTAAAGTTTGGTAAAAATCAGATGAAAAATGAAGGCCCTACCATATTAACGAGGCAAAATATAGCATTTTTAACTAAACAAGAGCCATGACTCCTCTGTTACTGGTCCGATCTGGCTGGTTTTCGAACTTGGTCAAAAGAGCTAAAAAAAAAAGAAGAAGAAACCAAAAATCAAAAAAATAAAATTTAAAAACAAATTCAAAAAGAAAATAATTCGACAAAAAAAAAATTCAAAAAAATTCAAAAAATATTTTCAAAAACATTTAAAAAAAAAATCAAAAAAAAAAAAAAAAAAATCAACAAAAAATCAACAAAAAATAATTTCATAAAATATGGTAAAGTTTGGTAATATTAGTAAGATCAGATGCTAAGTGAAGGATCTATCGTACTGACGAGGCAAATTATAGCATTTTTAACGAAATCAAGGGCGATAACTCCGCTGTTACTGATCCGTTCTGGCTGGTTTTCAAACTTGTTTGAGCTTTTATTGACATTAACAATCTGATGAAGTTTGGTAAAATGAAGGCCCTATCGTCTTAATGAGGCAAAATATAGCATTTTTAACTAAATCAAGGGCCATAACTCCCCTGTTACTGGTCCGATATGGCTGGTTTTCGAACTTGTCCAATCTTTCATTGACATTAACAATCAGATCAAGTTCGATAAAGTTCGGATGAACAATAAAGTCTCTATCGTCTTAACAAAACAAAATATAGCATTTTTAACTCAATCAAGGGCCATAACTCCGCTGTTACTGGTCTGATCTGGCTGGTTTTTGAACTTGTCCGAGCTGTCATTGATATTAACAACCTATTAAAGTTTGGTAAATATCGGATGAAGAATGAAGGCCCTATCGTCTTAACGAGGTAAAAGTTAACGGACAGACAGACGACGGACGACGGACGACGGACACCACACCATCTCATAAGCTCTGCTGGCCCTTGGCCAGTAGAGCTAAAAACGTGTCACGATAACTCTTCAACCTATGCATCCATGCTCATGAAACTTCACATGTGGACTGTCCTTAGTGAGAGGATGCATGTTAAATTTGGAGTCAACAGATCAATGTCACCAATCCTGTATCGTATACCAATACTGGTTCAGTGACAAGAAACTACCAAATCCGAAACCGAAACGGATGCATTTGATAAGATTACAAATACAGAAAGTAAAACAGATATTTTAACGTTTATTCAAACAAATATAATTTCAACAGAGATGTAAGGGATTTAATAAATATTTATCTAAGTCTGTTTCAATATGTTTAATGACTTTATTAACATGAAAAGCCATATATATATATTGAATGTATTATGTCTCGTCATATTACCTTATAACATTGAATAACAAGGAAACTACTGCATTGTGTCTCGTCATATTACCTTATTACATTGAATAACAAGGAAATAACTGCATTTCGTCATATTACCGTATTACATTGAATAACAAGGAAATAACTGCATTGTGTCTCGTCATATTACCTTATTACATTGAATAACAAGGAAATAACTGCATTGGGCCTCGTCATAAGACTGTATTGCTATGAAAAGACATTTAAAGACCGTCATATGTATTACCACGAACAGTCAATACAATTTATATGTCAATCCATACAATGATGAAGATGAAGGTGACAACTGGGCATGAATATCACATTCAAGGATGGGGTATGTTGGGGGAGTGGGTGAGGGGAGGTGTGTGTATTCTATCTCCGATAGGATTTTCTTTTGACCCATCTCCAACTTTGACTCATACATATAACAAACTATGACCTAATAACAAACAGATGGGAACTTCCTGTCTGAACCAATGAAGAAGCCAGCATATCTCGTGGCACTTTAAGGATGTTGGCTGGGCAAGTTTTGACATCTTCAAGTCTAAACATTTTATTTTTTAAATCATAGTTTTATTTGACAACAGAATTGTTTCATTTTTTTGCATTTTAGTAGATATGGATATAATGTAGGATTATAGATGGTAACATACCAAATTTTAAGCAATCTTTTTGTTCATATATTTCCGTCATTTGTGATAATTTTTTGTTGTCAACAAAATAGGGGGTATGGGTAGCTCGGAGTAGAATTTATCCTTTTGCTATAGAATAAATTAGATTTTTGTTTTTCAGTAGTGGAATACATATATAAAAGTAGATACTGAGCTAATTTTATTTTCGATCTCCATGTCAATAGTGTGTGTACAGTATTTTACATTTTAAATGTCAAAATAACTCCAAAATTGGTGTAATTTAAAGAATTTTTAATGAAAAATCATTAGAAGCCTGGTGACCTATATATTTTTTTACATGTTTTGAAAGAAATGTCACAGGACCTTGTCAGATACAAGTTTTAAAAAAGTTGAGCATTAGAACATACTTTTTTTTATCTTGAATTAATTTTTCGGTAAAAACAAAAGTGGGTGGGGTACGGTCCCCATATGTTTGCTTTTTAAAGTAAAAAGACGAATGAGGATTACAATTGTTTTTGTATGATTTGAAAGATATGTATCTATGCAATCGAAAATTAATTGTTGTTTTCAATAAACGTAATGTTATGAAAACAATTGTGAAAATGTTCAATGACAATATTTTTCCTCTTTTTAGAGACATTTTGAAGTTAGAAATATGTGCCTTCTTCAATGACGTCTAGTGGGAAGAAAAGTGTGGTGACCTAGAATTTTTTTGATAATTTAGCATCTAAATGATACCAAAGAAGCTTTAAATATGAATTTAAAAAAAATCTCAGCACTACATCCTTTCCCAGCCAACCTCCTTAACTTTACCTTCCAACTTAGTCTCGATCATTCAGACCTCTAGCGAGACTTCTCTCAAAGAAGTCCACGCGATGGTCTGTAGTCTCGGCCAGCTAGACCGTATCATGCATATGTTTTACTTTCAGATATCGGTCTGGGCAGATTTGGCCACTAGTGATTAGCACAATTTATTCGCGAGTTTTTTTTACGCGCATAAAGTCGATGGTGCTGGTTCTGAATCCGTGAGGCATAGCGTAACGAAGAAATCAGAAGCGGGCCTGGTGTCCGAGGCTAGATGGTCTGGAGTAAAGCTTCTTTAAAATTTGTAACATCAAAACGAGATGTGTACAAAAAACATCACCATCCGCTGATTGGTCAACTTCAGTTTGTTATGTGAATCACAGTTTGTTATAGGAATCCTTCCCTACGCCACGACGGCGTCAACAATTACGTGACGTTAAGCGCAATGTTGTGTAATAAAGGCGCCACCAAACAAAGTTAGCGGATCACGAATAATACTAAAAACTAAATTTTAAACATCATTTTGTAATATAGATTATATTATGTTTTTAAAAACTGCAAAAAGGACGAAGTTTATTGTATATTTAATAAGGACGTACACACATCCCATTGGAAGTAATGTTGCGCGTAATATAACGTGCACTTTGATGTTGCGGTCAAAATGACGTCACGTCGTAGTCAGTTTTGACGTTTGGCGCCGTCTATCGGTCAAACATTTTAAGAACCACGAGTCCAGACGCTCGCTAGTGCTCGCAGTCAGCTTGAGTGTGTTTGAATGACAGAGACTACTTCCAACTCCTTTCTTAAAAAATCATTGATTCTGATGCGAAAACATTCAAAAGATTCATTATGATTCATAATGAATAGAAATATGGGATTATATACTCTGTAAAAAAAGTTTTGGACCATGGCAGTGTTCGAACCCGAACAATGATCGCTGAACCTTGACATTCGACCATAACCCTTATTATCTCAGTTGATAATTCACAATAGATCAACAATCAACAATAACTATCGTTTACAATGAAAGTTTGCGAACAAATAATAATCTTTTTATTGGTTACTCGAATGTGTCCGTAACTGTTACTTTTAATGGACTTTGCAACATTTTTTACAGACCCTTTGTGTGTTCGCGATATTTTTTTAAAATCAAATCTTGTTTGGAATTTAATGTTTCTGGTACCACATTAACCGGGTAGGGTAGACCTGGGTTACTAAAAAAAGATACTTAAATTCTGTCCACTAGTTTTATTTTTATATGACTTTACTGTGTCACATACATTTAAATACATTTCACAGTTTCCTATCTATTTGTTACTGGGTCTGTGACTATAGTGTGCCCGGTCATTTGTCCATGAAGGTTCGGAGCCATCCTCCATTTACTTTATAATAACTACATATAAGAGTGTACACACTGATAGCAATGAGTCAAGGATGACGCTTGAGCAAAGCACATATGTCTATAAAATAGGCGCTCGAAAATATATGTATTTAAATCACATCATAGTTACACAAATAAAACATATATCTATAAAAATGTCATTTAAAGTAACTAAGCCATCCATCGATTAATTAACAACAAATAAAAGAGATTACGAAATTAACAAATAGATCAATAGTATATAAAACATTAAAAAAAAAACACAAACATAACAAAGACATATCTGTGTACATTTGTATAAATATGATTTACGTTTCAGCAATATTTTAAAACAAATTTAGGCACATTTACTTATCATATCTTTATTGGAAAATCAAAGAAGTTTAACTTGCCATGATCAGTAACAGTATTTTAACTTATGCGAAAGAGAATACCCTTTGTCAAGTAAAGGTTTTCTCCAAGTATTCACATTGCACATAGAATTAACATGTCGCCAGTTGTCAATCATTTATCCATTTCAACCAATCAAACCAGAACGATACCTCCGACAAACAACAGCACGTGTATAAAGCACGTGCAACTATGTTATATAAACTATTGTCACTATACTCCGACATCAACAATAGGGCGGAGATATCTAAGTACTGGCGTCAGGTCAATAGTTCTATGCATCTTTCTGTTTAATCATTACAAAAAGGACAAACACGCTCAGTTTCTCTGATGAACAAGTTTGAACAAGTTTATTATCAAAATTCCATTAGGCAAATAGCCCATGAGGATATACATTGTTTGTTTTTTTACAACACATATGACTGACAGTCAAAATATACAATATTCACAACTAATTAATTTTACAAATGCACTATATCATTATTTGTTATGATAACATCATATATATATTTTGTTAATAATAATTCCTTTCATTTGTGTGGAGAAGGCTTTTAGCCATTACAGTTGTACACAATATACAGGTCAGATTTGCTTAATGTAAACATGTAGTTACTACCAACAGACAAGTTTGTGAATTAATTCAATTATTTGCAAACAAACATTCATTTCGTTTATTAAAAGATTTGTAAACAAATATAGCCACGTTTCTAATTTCTTTTTGACATTCTGAGTTAATTAACAAAATAAGTTTCTGCATATTTGGCCTATCCCAATAATATTTTTTGATATATTGTTTTCTAAACTCCGAGTATATAGGACATTCTAACATAAAATGAAACTCGTCTTCTAGGATATTACAAAATTTACATTTTCTCTCATTTACCGGAATTCTATTAGGTTTATTCCAACGTCCTGCTTCTATTTCTAGTCTGTGCGAGAATACTCTTAATTTTGTAATGGAAATTCTAAATTTTGATATATTACAAATATTAAGATAAGGTTGAAACTTGAAAACACATATGATCTGATGTCTTGTGTCGAAATGGTTCCAAACCACCCACGTGACTTCTGAATTAAATCTTCTAAAACTTGTCATTTTGAAAACAATTATTGAAATAATAGTATGAATCAGTTTACTACGTCTTCAACCAATATCAATGTGTATAGAATAAATTATGGCACTGTATCTTACAATACAATCCTTTATGCTTATTCTTCTTTTGAATGCGTGTAGCCGTTCTTGTGATTATCGTTTGTTGCCGCTAGTTTCTTCTCATACTCCTCAACAGCTTTCATTGGCCCTTCTCCTTCGAAAGCACTCGGATTTTTAAACGACCCACAAATCCTATCCCACAACGTAAAAAACTGGCCATAATTATAATTATAAAACAAATGGTGATCAGTATGATGTGCTGATCCGTTAATGAATGGTTTCAGCGTATCTGGAACCCTGTATTCACCGTCGTGTATTGACACAGTCCAAATATTCACAAAAACAAAAAGAGACAAGTAGGTGAGTTTGTGTAACGGAAACAAAAACGGGTAAATATGATAGGGGCAGCTCTGTAGAAAGCCGTCTGCGGGGTGAAAGGCGTGACTCGCAAAAGGACTCGGGATTTTCCATTTGTGGTGGTCTTTGTGAATGTATCTATAGATATATTTGTGGTGAAGGAATCGGTGAATCCAGTATATACACGCGTCTGTGAATAGTATAAACGATATCATGGATACTACTATGCCTAGATAACCTGAAAGGTAAAAAAGAATGATCGACCATTACAATATAAATATAAACAAAGAAATACGCAATCCTTTTGCTATCTTATTATAATATGAAATGAGTGGATCGATTCAAACATATTTTATTGCCATATATTATGCAAACGGGTTGGCCACATGTTCTAACAACATTAGTTACGGCTCTTCCCAATACACTAGGTATATTACAAAAATGTACATGGCCTGGCTGGTGGATCATTGTGTTATGGGATCGGACAACAGCTCATGCCTATGCAAGACCTCTCCCGTATCGAGGAGCACAATTTCATTTTCATCACACAATACATCAAATGTGAGTTTGTAATAGCTTGATGTATAATTGTCTCATATTTATTTTACATGCGTCTCCGTGGCCGAATGGTTAACGACGTTGCGTTGTAAACTTTCGCCTCTCACCGCGACGGATTCGAATGCCACTGGGAGCTCGACTTGTAAGTGAGGACGTGTCGATTCTTACGGATGGCGGGCGGTGTACAGTACTGGTTCTACCCAGGAAAAGTGGGTGGTCTACCTTCATCACAAAAAAATCACAAAAGATCGACCGTCATATATAACCTCACAAGAGTTGAAAATGACGTAAAACACCATACAAACAAACAAAATAAATATATTTATTTTAGCTCTGAAATGAAATGAAAATGTGTAGCTACATCATAATCATAATTATTAAATCTTAAATTCTTAGCAGTCAGACAGAATCAATTTATGGAACGAGTAGTTGGAAAGAATCAAAAGTACTTGAACAAGTTGATCAAGAAGTCAGAAAGAATCTACGTTACTGTGTCTTCGTTGGTATCCATTTTGAAGTAAGCCTACGTTTGGTTATTCTTTGACCCGCCAATATTAGTTCCTTAAACATTACAAGTAAATTAAGCTTCATCATTGCATTGATTTAAATATTATTTAAACGACTCCCTCAAATGTGTTGCCACCAACAAACCGAGCACGTCAAATAGTCATCGGTAATGTTTTTCACAATTCTTTCCGCCGCACCCACCTACACACGCACCCCTCCCAACCATACTACACATCCACACCATTTCATGAACTACTTTTGCTTATTTCTTCCAACTTCCAAATCTCATTTGAAACAGTTAAAACATATCGACCGTCATGTGTGCTAAAATTACGTAAAACGCCATTCAAACAAAAAATCCCGAATCCCAAGTTTGCTTCCCAACTAACTTACCGAGCTTTGTATCGGCAACGTTGTCGTATAGTTTGCTGTAGCCCCTGACCTCTAGAAGGAATATCGCCACCGTCGGTACGGCCATCCGTGGTACAGACTTACACGTGTAAATGATCTCCAACTTTACTTGATCCTGAGAGAATCAAAAATAGATTGTAAATAAAGACTATAAAGAGGTAAAATGTGGAATTATTCATGAAATCACGAGTATTTAAATTGTCCAAACAACGAGACAGTAAATAAAGGCGGCGACATTATTCACAAAATCACGAGCATTTTGGTTTCAGTCTTAGATATACCGAAGCGAAAATGAAACGCAACTCGGGAATTTCCGCTATATATTGTATATACTGCACACTTAAGTTCAAATAATATTCCAAAGAAATCCCAGAATGTTTTGTAAAAAAAAAGTTGCAGTTATTTAGAGAAAGGACACAACTGTGATGGTGTAGACGTTTTAATCACAGTACACTTTGCAACAAGAAATTCATAAATAATGAAGTTCTTATTTGAAAATTTGAGCCATATCAATACTGTAAAGAGTTTGAAAAATTGTGCGTCCTAAGTTTGCTCATATGCTAGAGCCAAACGCGTACTCTGTCAATAACGAAACTTTGAAGGAATACTATTTGATGTGTTACGTGCTGTTTTAGTCTCTTTTTTCCAAAAGGAAAGGTTTTACGTAGACGTTTTACATTCGATTAACAGCAGCATATTGTACATACAATACATAGCGGCGGAAATTCCCGATTTGCGTTTCTTTTTCGTTTCAGTATATAATAATGACGATAAGAGGCAACAACTGGTACTCTGCACAATAAATGGTACTCTGCACAAAATCGCGAGTATTTAAGTTGTCCACATATTAAGATTTTAAATAAAACGAATACACGCTCTATTGCACAGGTTTTAAATATAACAATTTAAACATGTTTACGATAAGGACTATCATAACCTGACTTCAATGGTCATGCGATCTACAAACTTCTTAAGATCCTTGGTCATAATCACTTTCCTACAAGCTTTATAAAACTTGTTAAAAAGTTTATCAAAAGAGGTTATGACCCTATAATTTTGCAACGCAATGCATGTTTAGTGGTTGACCCATTTACAGTTTGGCACTATGCTTTCCTCTTTGATTGTGCGATGACCGAACAGATTGTGGACTCTATGATGACGTCTACCTAAATCCTTATAGGACGGTGGTGTTTGATGTTTGTCTTTAATATTTATATCTTGTCGTACCCTTAACGATTTGTTCTCCGGTTACTATGGCTTCTGCCAAGTCATTGAGTACTTACGTTGTGGCTTTCTATGCTTTTGTTTTTTATATACGGGATCATTTGTTTTTACTTATATTGCCTATTAATGCTGCCTTGTTTGTTAGAGATTATAAACTGGCGGGGATATCTTTATTTACACTGTCCCGTTTATTGGGATGACAATAGCTAGGGTAATAGTGAGGTTTGGTACACCCTAGAACCTGGTTAAAATCCCTCAGCGGCCTTTTTTTGACACTGACATTTCCAAGGCGGTAGCCCTATTGTGAACCATTTTGTATTGTGATATTTTGCCTTTTATCCATCTTTATAGTTGTTTGTTTCTGTGTGTGTTTGTGGTTGATTGTCGTCAGTGGTGGTTGATTGTCGTCATTGAATGCTACTTTTCCTATTCGAGTTTTGTATCTCCTTTGACAGTATTTAAATGTATTTACCTTCAAAAACTGCGGATGTTTCATAAGTCGCCTATCAAATATGAAGAAGAAACTGAGAGAAGCAGTGACCAGGTAGAGGATGTAGCCGCCGACGTTGACGATCACGAACAGACTTATTAACTGTCGCATAACACTGTCCTCCTGCCATGATACCGGATATATGTACGGGGTCAGAACATACTGGTCGGCGTAGTTCAGTACGAGGTCCATGGTTGATGGATCTGTAAGTACACATGGGGCGAAATGAAACGAAAAGAAATTAAAAGAAATGAATTATTCCCAGTGATAAATCATGTTCGGTTATATTGGTAGCGTAACCTCAGATGGAGATGATAGGAAGGATGGTTTCCAATTAGACATGTCGCCACCAGGGAGCGAACCATCCGGGCAGAGGTATGTAGCTCTGAAGCCAATGCCTTATCCATCCCATT
Source organism: Cyrtodaria siliqua (assembly GCA_037043455.1). Taxonomy (NCBI): domain Eukaryota; kingdom Metazoa; phylum Mollusca; class Bivalvia; order Adapedonta; family Hiatellidae; genus Cyrtodaria; species Cyrtodaria siliqua. Next base: position 748,335 of record JAWPHD010000023.1, on the reverse strand, counting down.
AGACATGCCGCCACCAGGGAGCGAACCATCCGGGCAGAGGTATGTAGCTCTGAAGCCAATGCCTTATCCATCCCATTAGACATGCCGCCACCAGGGAGCGAACCATCCGGGCAGAGGTATGTAGCTCTGAAGCCAATGCCTTATCCATCCCATTAGACATGCCGCCACCAGGGAGGGAACCATCCGGGCAGAGGTATGTAGCTCTGAAGCCAAGGCCTTATCCATCCCATTAGACATGCCGCCACCAGAGAGGGAACCATCCGGGGCAGAGATATGTAGCTCTGAAGACAAGGCCTTATCCATCCCATTAGACATGCCGCCACCAGGGAGCGAACCATCCGGGGCAGAGGTATGTAGCTCTGAAGCCAAGGCATTATCCACTGACCTACCGATGCTAAAGCGAAACTATTTAACTACTAAATATATACTCAGCAAAAATAAAAAGTTCCATTTTTTCTTTCCCTTATTATATAGACAGCAAAAGAAATAATTAACGATGTACGAGTTATTTTTCTTAAACCATGCATTTTTGGTAAAAACACATCAAATCTACGAAAATTACCTCAATGTGTCTAAGAAAATATTCTCTACAGTATACGTTGATTTCGAAAAAAATCACAAAAAAACACAACAAAACCGATTGTGTAGGCAGCAGTTTTTGATTATCAAAAATCATCAAATTACCTCCCTTTACCTTTAAAGTTTCCATAGCATCCATAAATGAGTATTGCTTGGCAAAATTTGAAACTGTTTAATGAAATATTTGGTACTTAGTAAAGTGTGCTTACAAACTTCAACACTTTTTTTTTTTAAATTAAAGTGCTGTTTAAGCTGTCCTCCCCACTCAAATACTGGCCTATGGAAACACCAGCAAACAAACAAGGTATTTTTTTTGTTTGGTGAGTATATAAATAAAGAACAAGATATAATAGTTCGCATACTAGTGTAACTATATATAAATAAAGAACAAGATACAATAGTTCGCGTACTAGTGTAACTATATATAACTAAAGAACAAGATACAATGGTTCGCGTACTAGTGTAACTATATATAAATAAAGAACAAGATAGAATAGTTCGTGTACTAGTGTAACTATATATACAATAAAGAACAAGATACAATAGTTTGTGTACTAGTGTAACTATATATACAATAAAGAACAAGATACAATGGTTCGCGTACTAGTGTAACTATAGATACATTAAAGAAACATGCAATGGTTCGCGTACTAGTGGAACAATACATACATTAAAGAAACATATGCAATGGTTCGCATACTACTGTAACAATATATACATTAAAGAAACATATGCAATGTTTCGCATACTAGTGTAACTATATATAAATAAAGAACAAGATACAATAGTTTGTGTACTAGTGTAACAATATATACATTAAAGAAACATATGCAATGGTTCGCGTACTACTGTAACAATATATACATTAAAGAAACATATGCAATGGTTCGCATACTAGTGTAACAATATATACATTAAAGAAACATATGCAATAGTTTGTGTACTAGTGAAAATATATACATTAAAGAAACATATGCAATGGTTCGCGTACTAGTGTAACTATATATAAATAAAGAACAATATAACTAGTTTGTGTACTAATGTAACTATAGATACATTATATAAACATATGCAATGGCTCGCATACTAGTGTAACAATAGATACATTAAATAAACATATGCAATGGTTCGCGTACTATTGTAACAATATATACATTAAAGAAACATATGCAATAGTTCGTGTACTAGTGTAACTATATATAAATAAAGAACAAGATACCATAGTTCGTGTACTAGTGTAACTACATATAAATAAAGAACAAGATACAATAGTTCGCATACTAGTGTAACTATGTATAAATAAAGAACAAGATACAATAGTTCAGGTACTAGTGTAACTATATATAAATAAAGAACAAGATACAATAGTTCGCATACTAGTGTAACTATATATAAATAAAGAACAAGATACAATAGTTCGTGTACTAGTGTAACTATATATAAATAAAGAACAAGATACAATAGTTGGCGTACTAGTGTAACTATGTATAAATAAAGAACAAGATACAATAGTTCACATACTAGTGTAACTATGTATAAATAAAGAACAAGATACAATAGTTCGTGTACTAGTGTAACTATATATAAATAAAGAACAAGATACAATAGTTGGCGTACTAGTGTAACTATGTATAAATAAAGAACAAGATACAATAGTTCACATACTAGTGTAACTATGTATAAATAAAGAACAAGATACAATAGTTCGCGTACTAGTGTAACTATATATAAATAAAGAACAATATAACTAGTTTGTGTACTAATGTAACTATAGATACATTATATAAACATATGCAATGGCTCGCATACTATTGTAACAATATATACATTAAAGAAACATATGCAATAGTTTGTGTACTAGTGTAACTACATATAAATAAAGAACAAGATACAATAGTTCGCGTACTAGTGTAACTATGTATAAATAAAGAACAAGATACAATAGTTCACATACTAGTGTAACTATGTATAAATAAAGAACAAGATACAATAGTTCAGGTACTAGTGTAACTATATATAAATAAAGAACAAGATACAATAGTTTGCATACTAGTGTAACTATATATAAATAAAGAACAAGATACAATAGTTCGTGTACTAGTGTAACTATATATAAATAAAGAACAAGATACAATAGTTGGCGTACTAGTGTAACTACATATAAATAAAGAACAAGATCAATAGTTCGCGTACTAGTGTAACTATGTATAAATAAAGAACAAGATACAATAGTTCACGTACTAGTGTAACTATATATAAATAAAGAACAAGATACAATAGTTCGTGTACTAGTGTAACTATATATAAATAAAGAATAAGATACCATAGTTCGTGTACTAGTGTAACTATATATAAATAAAGAACAAAATACCATAGTTCGCGTACAAGTGTAACTATGTATAAATAAAGAACAAGATACAATAGTTCACATACTAGTGTAACTACATATAAATAAAGAACAAGATACAATAGTTCACGTACTAGTGTAACTATATATAAATAAAGAACAAGATACAATAGTTTGCGTACTAGTGTAACTATATATAAATAAAGAACAAGATACCATAGTTTGTGTACTAGTGTAACTATATAAAGAACAAGATACAATAGTTTGCGTACTAGTGTAACTATATAAAGAACAAGATACAATAGTTCGCATACAAGTGTAACTATATAAAGAACAAGATACAATAGTTTGCGTACTAGTGTAACTATATATAAATAAAGAACAAGATACAATAGTTTGCGTACTAGTGTAACTATATATAAATAAAGAACAAGATACCATAGTTTGCGTACTAGTGTAACTATATATAAATAAAGAACAAGATACAATAGTTTGCGTACAAATGTAACTATATATAATAAAGAACAAGATACAATAGTTCATGTACTAGTGTAACTATATATAAATAAAGAACAAGATACAATAGTTTGCGTACTAGTGTAACTATATATAAATAAAGAACAAGATACCATAGTTCAGGTACTAGTGTAACTATATATAAATAAAGAACAAGATACAATAGTTTGCATACTAGTGTAACTATATATAAATAAAGAACAAGATACAATAGTTCGTGTACTAGTGTAACTATATATAAATAAAGAACAAGATACAATAGTTGGCGTACTAGTGTAACTACATATAAATAAAGAACAAGATCAATAGTTCGCGTACTAGTGTAACTATGTATAAATAAAGAACAAGATACAATAGTTCACGTACTAGTGTAACTATATATAAATAAAGAACAAGATACAATAGTTCACGTACTAGTGTAACTATATATAAATAAAGAATAAGATACCATAGTTCGTGTACTAGTGTAACTATATATAAATAAAGAACAAAATACCATAGTTCGCGTACAAGTGTAACTATGTATAAATAAAGAACAAGATACAATAGTTCACATACTAGTGTAACTACATATAAATAAAGAACAAGATACAATAGTTCACGTACTAGTGTAACTATATATAAATAAAGAACAAGATACAATAGTTTGCGTACTAGTGTAACTATATATAAATAAAGAACAAGATACCATAGTTTGCATACTAGTGTAACTATATAAAGAACAAGATACAATAGTTTGCGTACTAGTGTAACTATATAAAGAACAAGATACAATAGTTCGCATACAAGTGTAACTATATAAAGAACAAGATACAATAGTTTGCGTACTAGTGTAACTATATATAAATAAAGAACAAGATACAATAGTTTGCGTACTAGTGTAACTATATATAAATAAAGAACAAGATACCATAGTTTGCATACTAGTGTAACTATATATAAATAAAGAACAAGATACAATAGTTTGCGTACAAATGTAACTATATATAATAAAGAACAAGATACAATAGTTCATGTCCTAGTGTAACTATATATAAATAAAGAACAAGATACAATAGTTTGCGTACTAGTGTAACTATAGATAAATAAAGAACAAGATACCATAGTTCGCGTACAAATGTAACTATATATAAAAAAGAACAAGATACAATAGTTCACGTACTATTGTAACTATATATAAATAAAGAACAAGATACAATAGTTTGCGTACAAATGTAACTATATATAATAAAGAACAAGATACAATAGTTCACGTACTAGTGTAACTATATATAAATAAAGAACAAGATACAATAGTTTGCATACTAGTGTAACTATATATAAATAAAGAACAAGATACCATAGTTCGCGTACAAATGTAACTATATATAATAAAGAACAAGATACAATAGTTCACGTACTAGTGCAACTATATATAAATAAAGAACAAGATACAATAGTTTGCGTACTAGTGCAACTATATATAATAAAGAACAAGATACAATAGTTCACGTACTAGTGCAACTATATATAAATAAAGAACAAGATACAATAGTTCACGTACTAGTGCAACTATATATAAATAAAGAACAAGATACCATAGTTCGCGTACAAATGTAACTATATATAATAAAGAACAAGATACAATAGTTCACGTACTAGTGTAACTATGTATAAATAAAGAACAAGATACAATAGTTTGCGTACAAATGTAACTATATATAAATAAAGAACAAGATACAATAGTTTGCGTACTAGTGTAACTATATATAAATAAAGAACAAGATACCATAGTTCGCGTACAAATGTAACTATATATAATAAAGAACAAGATACAATAGTTCACGTACTAGTGTAACTATATATAAATAAAGAACAAGATACAATAGTGTGCGTACAAATGTAACTATATATAATAAAGAACAAGATACAATAGTTCGCGTACTAGTGTAACTATATATAAATAAAGAACAAGATACAATAGTTTGCGTACTAGTGCAACTATATATAAATAAAGAACAATATACAATAGTTTGCGTACAAATGTAACTATATATAAATAAAGAACAAGATACAATAGTTCACGTACTATTGTAACTATATATAAATAAAGAACAAGATGCCATAGTTTGCGTACTAGTGTAACTATATATAAATAAAGAACAAGATACAATAGTTTGCGTACTAGTGCAACTATATATAAATAAAAAACAAGATACAATAGTTTGCATACAAATGTAACTATATATAAATAAAGAACAAGATACAATAGTTTGCGTACTAGTGTAACTATATATAAATAAAGAACAAGATACAATAGTTTGCATACTAGTGTAACTATATATAAATAAAGAACAAGATACAATAGTTCGCATTCTAGTGGAACTATATATAAATAAAGAACAAGATACCATAGTTCGTGTACTAGTGTAACTACATATAAATAAAGAACAAGATACCATAGTTCGCGTACTAGTGTAACTGTGTATAAATAAAGAACAAGATACAATAGTTCACGTATTAGTGTAACTATATATAAATAAAGAACAAGATACCATAGTTCACGTACTAGTGTAACTATATAAAGAACAAGATACAATAGTTGGCGTACTAGTGTAACTATATATAAATAAAGAACAAGATACCATAGTTCGCATACAAGTGTAACTATATAAAGAACAAGATACAATAGTTGGCGTACTAGTGTAACTACATATAAATAAAGAACAAGATACCATAGTTCGCGTACTAGTGTAACTGTGTATAAATAAAGAACAAGATACAATAGTTCACGTATTAGTGTAACTATATATAAATAAAGAACAAGATACCATAGTTCACGTACTAGTGTAACTATATAAAGAACAAGATACAATAGTTGGCGTACTAGTGTAACTATATATAAATAAAGAACAAGATACCATAGTTCGCATACAAGTGTTTTACTATATAAAGAACAAGATACAATAGTTCGCATACTAGTGTAACTATATATAAATAAAGAACAAGATACCATAGTTCATGTAATAGTGTAACTATATATAAATAAAGAACAAGATACCATAGTTCGTGTACTAGTGTTACTATATATAAATAAAGAACAAGATACAATAGTTCGCATACTAGTGTAACTATGTATAAATAAAGAACAAGATACCATAGTTCGCGTACTAGTGTAACTATATAAAGAACAAGATACAATAGTTGGCGTACTAGTGTAACTATATATATAAATAAAGAACAAGATACAATAGTTCGTGTACTAGTGTAACTACATATAAATAAAGAACAAGATACCATAGTTCGCGTACTAGTGTAACTACATATAAATAAAGAACAAGATACCATAGTTCGCATACTAGTGTAACTGTGTATAAATAAAGAACAAGATACAATAGTTCACGTACTAGTGTAACTATATAAAGAACAAGATACCATAATTCGTGTTCTAGTGTAACTATATATAAATAAAGAACAAGATACCATAGTTCACGTACTAGTGTAACTATATAAAGAACAAGATACAATAGTTGGCGTACTAGTGTAACTATATATAAATAAAGAACAAGATACCATAGTTCGCGTACTAGTGTAACTATATAAAGAACAAGATACACTAGTTGGCATACTAGTGTAACTATATATAAATAAAGAACAAGATACAATAGTTCGTGTACTAGTGTAACTACATATAAATAAAGAACAAGATACCATAGTTCACGTACTAGTGTAACTATATAAAGAACAAGATACAATAGTTGGCGTACTAGTGTAACTATATATAAATAAAGAACAAGATACCATAGTTCGCATACAAGTGTAACTATATAAAGAACAAGATACAATAGTTGGCGTACTAGTGTAACTATATATAAATAAAGAACAAGATACCATAGTTCACGTACTAGTGTAACTATATAAAGAACAAGATACCATAGTTCGCGTACTAGTGTAACTATATAAAGAACAAGATACAATAGTTGGCGTACTAGTGTAACTATATATAAATAAAGAACAAGATACAATAGTTGGCGTACTAGTGTAACTATATATAAATAAAGAACAAGATACCATAGTTCACGTACTAGTGTAACTATATAAAGAACAAGATACCATAGTTCGCGTACTAGTGTAACTATATAAAGAACAAGATACAATAGTTGGCGTACTAGTGTAACTATATATAAATAAAGAACAAGATACCATAGTTCGCGTACTAGTGTAACTATATAAAGAACAAGATACCATAGTTTGCTTACTAGTGTAACTATTTATAAATAAAAAACAAGATACAATAGTTGCGTACTAGTGTAACTATATATAAATAAAGAACAAGATACCATAGTTCACGTACTAGTGTAACTATATAAAGAACAAGATACCATAGTTCGCGTACTAGTGTAACTATATAAAGAACAAGATACAATAGTTGGCATACTAGTGTAACTATATATAAATAAAGAACAAGATACCATAGTTTGCGTACTAGTGTAACTATATAAAGAACAAGATACCATAGTTTGCTTACTAGTGTAACTATTTATAAATAAAGAACAAGATACCATAGTTCGCGTACTAGTGTAACTATATAAAGAACAAGATACAATAGTTGGCGTACTAGTGTAACTATATATAAATAAAGAACAAGATACCATAGTTCGCGTACTAGTGTAACTATATAAAGAACAAGATACCATAGTTTGCTTACTAGTGTAACTATTTATAAATAAAAAACAAGATACAATAGTTGCGTACGAGTGTAACTATATATAAATAAAGAACAAGATACAATAGTTCGCGTACTAGTGTAACTATATATAAATTAAAGAAACAGATTCAAAACCGCGAGACCTCGAACTGCGAGTTGTGTATTTGATTTACTAGGCTTGTGGAACAGAGGTCGGATTGGTTTTACCATTCTCATATCTCAGGGTTATAAGGGTCCCTAAATCGTTCACAGGGGCACCGTTGTGACTTTTTGGCAAGCGAGAGTGGGATTAACTGTAACACGTGATGTGTGGCTGACGAGTACGGTACATGACAGAATGTTGCTTGTGGCTTGCTTGAGCTCGTTTTTCGTTTTACACTTCTAAAATTGCTATGAAATATTAAAACTTACTGCATCGATTTTCAAACACACAACAACCAGGAGTTTTCTCACTCATATAACAGATTCTTTCTTCAAAGTCATCAACGTGATTACGTCGAAATATACACGTACTATAATCCTTTACTAAATATGTTTATTAAGGGTATGCCCCCTTACGTGTAATCCCACTGAAACTGAACTTAAAAGAAAAAACAAGAAAAAACATTTATACTCGTAACTTAAATAATCCTGAATATTTGTGCATGAAACTTAAAGTTTAATATGTTTACACAGTTATCTAGACAGTCCTATACTTCAATTATAAATACAAACTTTATAAAACATGTGTGTATTGATCAATATCCAGCTTATATCATTATCAAGGTCATAGTGGTACATATTTATAGCAGTCTATTGAATAGTATATTTATAGTATTGAATAATCATATTGAAAAGTAATATTACATATTTATGATATTGAAAAGTAGTATGACATATTTACAATATTGGAAACTAATATAACATATATTTACAATCTTGATTAATATTGAGATGTATTACGACATATTTATAATATTGAATAATATTGAAAAGTAGTACGACACATTTATTTTAATATTGAAAAATAATATTGCATATGTATACTATTGCATAATATTGAGAAGTGATATAACATATTTATAATATTGCATAATATTAAGAAGTGATATAACATATTTATACTATTATATAATATTAAGAAGTAATATAGCACATTTATACTATTACATAATATTAAGAAGTAATATAGCATATTTATACTATTACATAATATTAAGAAGTAATATAGCATATTTATACTATTTCATAGCCATAATATTAAGAAGTACTATATCACATTTATACTATTTCATAGCCATAATATTAAGAAGTAATATAGCATATTTATACTATTACATAATATTAAGAAGTAATATAGCATATTTATACTATTTCATAGCCATAATATTGAGAAGTAATATAGCATATTTATACTATTGCATAATATTGAGAAGTAATATAGCATATTTATACTATTGCATAATATTAAGAAGTAATATAGCATATTTATACTATTACATAATATTAAGAAGTAATATAGCATATTTATACTATTTCATAGCCATAATATTAAGAAGTACTATATCACATTTATACTATTTCATAGCCATAATATTAAGAAGTAATATAGCATATTTATACTATTACATAATATTAAGAAGTAATATAGCATATTTATACTATTACATAATATTAAGAAGTAATATAGCATATTTATACTATTTCATAGCCATAATATTAAGAAGTACTATATCACATTTATACTATTTCATAGCCATAATATTAAGAAGTAATATAGCATATTTATACTATTACATAATATTGAGAAGTAATATAGCATATTTATACTATTACATAATATTAAGAAGTAATATAGCATATTTATACTATTGCATAGCCATAATATTAAGAAGTACTATATCACATTTATACTATTGCATAGCCATAATATTGAGAAGTAATGTAACATATTTATACTATTACATAATATTAAGAAGTAATATAGCATATTTATACTATTACATAATATTAAGAAGTAATATAGCATATTTATACTATTTCATAGCCATAATATTGAGAAGTAATATAGCATATTTATACTATTGCATAATATTGAGAAGTAATATAGCATATTTATACTATTTCATAGCCATAATATTGAGAAGTAATATAACATATTTATACTATTGCATAATATTAAGAAGTGATATAACATATTTATACTATTACATAATACTGAGAAGTAACATAACATATAAATGTATACTAGTGCATAATATTGAGAAGTAATATAACATATAAATTTATACTAGTGCATAATATTGAGAAGTAACATAACATATAAATTTATACTAGTGCATAATATTGAGAAGTAAATGTATACTAGTGCATAATATTGAGAAGTAACATAACATATAAATTTATACTAATGCATAATATTGAGAAGTAATATAACATATAAATTTATACTAGTGCATAATATTGAGAAGCAACCTAACATATAAATTTATACTAGTGCATAATATTGAGAAGTAATATAACATATAAATTTATACTATTGCATAATATTGAAAAGTAGTATAGATATGGACTAATAATTAATATTGTTGATATGGGTGTGTTTGCATTGTATACGTTTTCTACTAAATGGGATATTGGTCCTTTCTATAAACCAGGTAATAATATCAAACTTGTGAAAAATAGGGAGATTAACACACCGACCATTTAAGTGGCGAATACGCGTATATTTGGGGTGTCATTATTGACTGAAGGATGTTTTTTAACACTTTACACTTTTTTAACAAAAAAATATATAATATATTGTATTTCATTTTAGTAGGATAACAAGCCAATAAAATTCTAAATGGGTATTTATTTCAGCGATCCGTGTACCTGTACGATTGTGTTGGTAATTTCTTTTAATGATCAATCGTATTAGGTGTGAGTGGAGCAGGTATTGTGAACATTGTAGAACGGTCGTATCACGGAACGGTCGTATCACGGAACGGTCGTATCCCGTGGATACACCGCTTTTCATTAGCACATTTTAAACTAGTAAATCTTAAGAAATCTTAAACTGTAATGTTATATGCATCGCGTTGTTACATTCACCTTCTATTACTTCGTACACAAACATCAAACATATCATTTTGTCAACAGTACACAAAATGACAACAGCTATATCACGATATATCCTTTTAAGATAACACGCATGTATATGTAAAAAATGTAGAAACTACAAACATAATTTATGTAATGAAGGACTGCAAACTGCTAACTATGTACATACCCACCTAATGTTAATTACACAGCATACATAACACATATCATGAATTAATACTTACGATATCCTCTAAACAAGCCAGTTGTCAATACTATTATACTGTGTTCACCATAAATTATGCTATCCGATTGTATATCTCGGTGTCACACTATATGACGTGCGCCTCCATTTTGTAATATCGACCTATAAACAATATCACGTGACGATTGCGTGGTTAGTTACTCGCAAATAGATCGATTTAATATAATTCACGAGTTGTCTTTCTTACTTTTGAAAAATTGTGAGGTGCGTTCGTGTGCTTGTATGTGTGTTGTACATAGCAAGGTAATTTCATTATAGGTTTACAAGAGTTTTCCTTTCAGTATTTATCAAAGACAATATGTCACGTTGACCTGTAATCCGATCCTTCTCTGACCTTACCAGCCCTTTTTACGATTTTTGATATTTCATCTGGCTGTGTACGGTCAGAGGAACTCCTATAGTAAAAACACGGGATCTCCTCTCCCGCGAACTACCCTCTTGGTTTTAAATCAATATATCTAGGTAAGTATTCATTGGATTAACATTTCAAGCATATTAACCGATTATCAATATATTTACTTACCTATGTGGACCGAAATATTTGTTTTATTAACCTTAATAAAGTTGTAACGGTCAACCGTTTCAGACGAAGTTAAAAAATATTAAATAAATAATATATAAAGCCGGAAAAAAAAGGCTTTTAGGGTTAGAGAAGGCTCGGATTAGTTGACCTGAATATCATAAAGGGCCCACTATGTGATCGCTTTTAAAAATATAGCAGCGATTAACCCACAATAATCTATCGTTTTTTTTTCGAACAGTGACTGAGGACTCGGATATTTTCTAAAGTTTAAATATTAATTGACATATAACAAAATGACATATAAAAAATATATATTTAAAAGTGCATGAACACACAAACAGATTGTTATCTTATTTTTATATAGCCACGTTTCTCTTATAAAATCCCCTTTACATATTTGTTTTAAACTTCCCCTTGTGTACATTTAATTATGAAACACATTACGTGGTCCGAGTATTAACTTTCATACCCCATCCAACCCTTTCTCCAAAAAGCGATAACGGGGTTGGCTGGGGTATGAAATAAAAAAATACACCTTAATTTCGGCTTAAAAAGTTTGCATATTGTGAAATTAAAACATTTAATAGGTACTTTTAAACAGGTTATGCCATTTTTTCGGTAAAACATGTTTTATTGTTGAAACATCTGTTATAAAATCCTGCTAATATAAGCTTTCCCATCGCTTAATGGAATTAAGGCGGGACCATGTAATGATACGACTCTTTAATTGTTCACGAACTTACGCAACATGAAGTATATTATATTATATTTCTCTAATTTATGAAACAGAAAAATCCCTTTTTTACCAACGACACTTTATTTCACGACATTATGATAGGATGTATATATATGCATTTTTGCAAAACATATTTATATATTTTCCGTTTCTTTTTTTTGGCTTGCGGGAATGCCTGTGATATTTTACCCAGGTTCCCGCCCGTGCACGAAAATTGTCTGGAGGGGCACCTGGGGTCTTCCTCCACCAATGGCATCTGAAAAGTCGTCATATGACCTAAGATGTTGGTGCGACTATAAAATCCAATTCCATTAAATTCATTTCCATTTCTTTTCATTCCATTATGTTCCACCTGCTATGAAACACGTTTAATTCGAATGGTCAAATCAGAATGTATAGGGTAACGGGCACCAGTTATATAAACAAAGGATACTATAATATGATTATTACTAGAGTAACCTTCATAAGAATACTTGCAAAATATTATAACAGAGGAGACTAGTTTGTAGAGGCACATGACGTGAAAAGTCTTCGTGATATATTTTAGTAGGATATCAGTCAAAAATACAGGTTTCTGTATTCTAGTCAGAAAATGAAGGTTTGTTTGTGTGGTGTTCATTTAATTTGTCAACACATTTTAGACTGTGTATGAAATCCATTTTTTTTGGTGGAGGCACATATTCCTGGGTAGATCACGTACTGTACGCCTGTCGCTGTCCGTAAGAATCGACACTTTCTCACAAGTCGAGCTCCCATTGGGATTCGAATGCAGCGTCATGCAAATGAAGGTACTATGTATATATTATTGATATGTATACTATACAAAGCATACCACACACCCTTTCCTATTAAAATGTATGAATGGGCACCCGCCAATCCATGCCAAACTTAAAATAGCTCAAAATGGGTTAAACTGTACCCTCCACTTGACTGAACGTGTGCTCAGGCTCAGTGGATAGCTAGTAACAGTCAGAGACGTTTCGTTTAAGTTCTCTGTTACAGTGTAATGTATACTTAGGTGAATGTAAACTTGTGGTTCCAAGAAGCTGCTTTATCGTCTCTATATATTGCTTTATAAAAATCTATAGATCATTTTCGAAAAACAACTTGCACAATCTGTTCAGCGTTAACCGAAATCATATTTTAAGGTTTGAGTTATTTTCAGTAATGCGCACTCCCACTTGAATGGCAGAATGATTTAGAAATAATTCACCAAACTAATACGAAATTTAGTTAACATTCGTACATTCTGGCGTAAATATTGGCCAACCGCCAGTTGGGCTTATGCCATCGTCCAACTGTTACATTTATAATGTCAACGCTCTAGCACCTTTGTTTTGCATCCTATCTTTACCAAACTGTGTCAAGAGTCATAAAACATTATAATGTGTTCTTATATCTATTTTCTTGTTTATATACCCGTTACCGAGCATTTGTTGATTTACATATATAGTTTATATTACTACCATATCATCCGTTTCTGCGCGAAATGTGTCGACGTGCCGTAAAACACCATTCATTCATACATACAAATCTTAAATCAGTGAATACTTAGATACTTTTGAAAAACACCAATATCGTTTCTAACGAAAACGGGCATTATTGTTGTCTTTAGGCACTATAGTATTTTTTTTTTAATGCGATCTTTACTAAACTTGGTCAGAATCTTATCAACCATTAAAACTGGAACAAGTTCGAAAAGCATTTATATTTGAAAGTAAACACTAGCACCTTTGTTTAGTTTTTGATCTTTGACAAACTTGGTCAGAGTATAAATATAAATGAACGCTCGGGTAAGTCTGAAAACCATCAGTCGGATAATAAAATAGCCCTTGATTTAATGAAATCATGCTATATTTCGCTTTGTCAACACTCTAGAACCTTATTACTGATTAATCTGATCTTTACCAGACTGGGTCAGGCTTAATATGACTTTGTATGATATATTTGCCTTGTAAATGCTCTTGTTTTTAAGTGAGGCTTATGTATTAAGTACAAATTGTACACTATAGTTGTGGAAAACTTCAGGTTGTTTATTTTAAGGAGCTTACGGATCAACTACACCAATCACTCATTATGATTTGAGTTATGCTCGTATTGGTTTATTCATGTTAATTTAGTTCTTCCGTTACTTATCTGTCCTTTATTAGTAGAGCGATACAGGTCCTCTTGCTTAGAACAAGTTATTGAAGTTAAACGGACATAATTATATGGGATAAAAGGCAACAACAATTGCTCAGTTGAGTCTCTAAAACAGGAAATACACAGTACTTTCATAATATTTATTATTATTAAATTTTCATTTTATTACCTTCACGCAATAAGAGTGATATATGCACATTTTTGATAAATAATGATATAAATAGTATATGTAACAGACTAAAATACACACATCATATAACAAAAATACTGTGAAATAAAAATATTCTGGGGCAATATTTCAGCATAGAATATATTATAAGAATTTATTTCAAACACATATTTAACAAATAAATCTCAAGCAAGATCCGTACATAATAGGATTTCATTCAGTAAATATGGCAAAGAATAATGCATGCCATCTGTACAACCATGTATCTGTACCTGGCTTTTTCAATAAAAAGAAAACTTACGACAAATAAAAGAACATTTATTTTGATATCCACTTATTTCTTATAATATCAGAAAAACAACAAATAAATAACCTCTGACAAGGGCATACATTTGGTCATCATTTAATTGGCTTTTTGGTTGGATGGGAACATAAACCAGACGTAAACCAGACGTTCCCCTCTCTCAAAATGTAAAAGAACAATAGCAACCTGTTTGACTGAAAGAGTAGGGCACGGTTCCAATGTTCTTAAAAACTGGAAATGAATATCATGGTGGGGAATTTTACGTCTAGTAGGGAAAGACAGTTTACACTGTATTTGGCCCATTGCCAACTGGGGTCCTGGCTCTAAATACCCTCAGATACGCTATACAACAATTCAATTCAATTCACATCCTCAAAATAAATTTACTAAAGAACGCTGATCCTACATAATAATAGTCTTGGCTCTGTGGTGACTTTTATTTATTTATATGCAAGCAATTTTAAACTTAAAATAATACTGGATTTAATTTAATAAATCGAGATGCTAATGTAGTGCTCGAGAAAACATTCAATATTGCCGTGTGTCCCTTTAAGATAAATTAACATTCACACTGTATTATATCCTTATATATCATTCAATTGTAAAAAAATAACTTCAGTTGCCGCCTGAGGTTGTGAAATTATTGTTCCAAAATGGTACATTAATACACAATAATTCACCATAAACGATGTTCTATTTGGTAAATATATATTTTAACGTAAACATAAAGCACTTGATTGAGTTATCTCAAAATATTTTGTTTAACAGCACCGAAGAAATTGCATTATTTCAAGTCTAAATAAAAAGGTAGAGTAAAGCAATCGAGACTTGTGAAACATTTTGTAAAGGTTTTATCAGGAGTCGGGACACATACAATTTGTGTAAGCACAGTGAAGAATTGAATTGGGTTTTAAGGCACACCAATATGTGAAAGGTTATATGGCGCCTAACAGGAATGAACATGCCATGCTCATCCTCAATTTACATCAAGATAAAATATCGAGAATGGGTCTAGAACCTTCTAACGTTTCTGCAAATTCTAAAATAGGCACTCCATTTACGATGGAGCCATGTTTGCATACTCGATGTCATGATGAAGACCTTGAACATGATAAAAAATGACAAAATGAACATGAAGGGAGAGGGGTCGTACCCTATGCCTCTAGCGGGATTGGCAGTGCTTGTAAGCACACGGGGAAGCATGCTGAAGAATGGGCCATTTGTCAACATCATTTCGGGGTAAAAGTGAATGTTTATTCCCCTTTCTTTCATTGTTCGAGTCTCTTTCAGCGTGTATAAGACAATATACTGCCCCACTACATTTGATTGTCACACAAAATGTCCAACTCCATCAGTACCATGGCAAAACTGTGCTGGAGACCAGCAATAAGGCATAATCAGGTTTTATTGGGTTTATGTGGTGACAATGACATTAAACTGGTTCCCAGTTTGTGTGTTCATTGCAAAATTCTACCAAATACCTCTGATTCAAAATCTGACTGAGGAACACATTACTCTACACCATAATGATTTCAGAATATTTATTATAAAAATAAACAAAATAAATAAACGTTATCATTTTGGAATGCATTTACATTTTCTAACATTATGTAAAATAAGTGAACGCCGGATTGCGATTTCAACATTTTAACTGAAAAATCTAAGTAAAAGGTGGGATATCTCAGGTAAAATTCATGCCACAGAGTATGGTTCTTGTCATATAACATTGTGTAATGATAATTAATTAACATGTGTGCCAAGTTTCAAAGCTTTCTGACGTTTTGTTTTTGAGAAATGAGGAAAAACAAAAACTTAAACCAAAACGCCAAAATGCGTAGGCAAACAGACAGATGCACAGACAGCTGGAAATCGCCAAACTATAAGCCTGGATTTGCTATGCAATACACATTACTGTTTCAGTGGTAACACTTGGAAATTTGCAATTGAACAATATTTAGACTTGAAAATGTTTTTAAATAAGAATGATGCATGTCATTTATGCTGTACAAACTTATACATAAATAAAACTTTCACAGCCGTTTATTATTTATGAAAGTGATTTTTTTCTTCTGAAAACATCTTGTGGTATTCGTATCTTGCGACGAGGTTATACCTCAATAGATTTTTTAAAACATAACGACAGAAGACAGTAAAACACAAAATCACAGCTTCTTCCCATTAAACATGTTAAACAGCTAAGTCCCATGTACTGTTTGTTTATATTGTCTCAAAGCTTGCAAGAAGACCTTTTTGGTCTCATCTATGGTTTCACTGTAAATTTTCATGTCTTCTTCTTTAGCCTTTAAGGTACTTTGCAGAGCAGCTTTTAATGCTTCATTTTCATCTCTTTGGATTTCCAGGCTGGAAGAAAATGGTTTAATGTCAAATGAATGTATATGATTGCAGGGTTTCCCCCAGGGTCATAAGGCATGTCGCCTGCAACATGCCTTCCTGGAAAAGAAAGGAAAAACAACATGCCTTCATCAGAGCAACATGCCTTAAGATTTTCTTAATTTGCATGAATAACAGATTTAAAAGAAGAAAAATAGAATGTCTATGGTGATTCTTGTTCCTTTTGCACCAAAATCATAAAAGTATGTTATTTTGCCATTTTGCCATTAATAGGCACTATTTTTTTTCAAGCCCAGTTTGGTAAATGTAATGTCAGAACAACATGCCTTCAAAATTTTCTGGGGGAAACCCTGGATTGGGTATACACACACAACATGAGTGGCTTTTATCTCTGTTGTAGAATAATTTACTCACTGAAGAAAGTTATATACAACTCACAATTTGCTAATCTCCAGGATTTCAATTCAACATTTTACGGTGACTGGTTTTACCAACAGTGCAAAACTCAACAATTAATTTTGTTTTACAATTAAATTAAGTGGAATTCATTATTTTATTGTCAATTGATTACAAAACAAATTTCTTGTGTATGTTAGCATATCACCCTACAAAATGCTGTTTTGCATGGTATTTGGGGCGAAATTGTGAAGATCAAAAGGAGTGGTTTCAAAATGGTACTTAGCAAACTTCTGAGTAGTATATATAAATGAGATAAAGAGAAATGCAAGATTATAAGAATCTTTAATGGGTATATTGGTAAAGATGGAGAAGTCTAAAATCAGGTAGAACTATTTTATTTAAACCGGAACCAAGGCTCTGCACATATAACTGATTCTTTTCCATGCATACCATTGACATGCTGTGCACTCCAAGAATCAATATTTGTAAAAAAAATTACACAATGATTTCATGGAACTGAATTTATGTTTATAAATAATTATAATAGCAGAAGGTAATACTCAAAAGATGCAACTTCCTGTGCCCCAATGTGTATGATCAGATTTTCAAGCACATGTGTAAAATGCGGATATACTATTCTCGTATGTGGGAAAAGCACATACACAAACACACAGAGACAGTGAGTGCATTCTTAGAAATATAGAGGCTGAGCTAGTTCATTAATATAGACAAAAAAGTATATTCTGATTTCTAGAAAAATGAATTTTTTTATTGTACCCAAATAAAAGGGCAAATATTAAACATGGCTGAATAAGTATTGTTTTTCTAGTTAATGATATATTTCAGTGGGGAATCACTCACCAGTAGCAGATCTAGCCTGTGTGAAAAGGGGTCCGGCCTCCCACCCCCACAAAGATTGGGGGGAAAAAAAATGGGCTGAGCTTATTTCTTTTTCTGTCAATTGATTGCTGGACCCCTTAATCTCCATTCCTGGATCTGGGCGTGAATCACAATGGGCTCTTCAGACATGTCACACCAGACAGAGCTGTTTTTATATAAACATTGGAAACATCCGTTGGCATGTACACATGATTTCTACACACAGAGGCCTTAGAATAAAACACACAAGAAAGCTTAAAACACGATATATACTACTCAGTTTGCTAAGCATTAACATTTTACGGCGGCTGGTTTTACCAACAGCATAGAACTCAAAAAATACTTTTGTTTTACGACTAATTTATGTGAAATTCATTATTTTACTGTCAAAAATTGATTAGAAAACTATTTTCTTGCGCGATATTTGGGTTGAAAGGCGAAAAAGGTTTGGTGCTTAGCAAACTTTCAGCAGTATATTTGTAAATATGACCTTTATCACTGTCTAAGACTTACTTAGTTGCTAGTTCTTCCACACTCATATTCTGTATTTCTTCATCCTCAGCCATGGCAGGCATACTAGCGACACTCGCTGTCAGGGCAGACTTCCCCGTAGTTTTTCTCCTTGCTGACATATTACCTGCTGAATAAAAAGACAATTTTGGCCTGATAAGTATGTGTTTTTTTTCTTTCCAGTAGTTAAGCGCCTCTGTGGTCGAGAGGTTAACAACATTGCGCTGTAAAACTTCTCGCCTCTCACCACTGTGGGTTCTAATTCCACTGGGAGCTCAACTTGTAAGTGAGAAAGTGTTGATTCTTACGGATGGCGGGAGGTATACAGCACTGGTTCTACCTATGAAAATTGGGGTGGTCTGCCTCTACCACAAAAAAAATCGACCATCATTCAAACAAACAAACCTTCAAATAATTAAAGGGACTGGAGGCGACCTGGAAGAGGGATTGGTGTCAATCCAAAAACAAATTAAAACCCTTATGTGCTTCAGCTTTATATGAAATCTGCACATACAGTAAATTAAGCTGTAAATGCTGCCTTCAGTTTAATTATTGTTTATGAAAATGTTTGGTCTAGAAAACTCGACTGGTTTTGGTGCTTAATCATCAATATCAATTTAATTTGTCGATTCTTACAGATGGTGGGAGGTTTACAGTACTGATATTACCCAGGAATAAGTGGATCAGCTGCCTCCAAGAAATTAAGAAAGCTTGTTTTCAAGTTTGATAAGAACAAAATTAATGATGAGTTAGTACCTGATCTAGCTGTACCAAGGCTGGCCTTGCCCAGTTGTTTTTCTAACATAGCGTTTTTTCTCCTCTGTTCTACCAAGTCTCTCTGATATTCCTGAAGGCTGTGGTTGGATTCATCTAATCTGTGAACACATTTTAATTAAGATATAGAACACTGTTTAAGTTTATCCTGTAATATAATAAAGAAATAAAATATTTCCAGCGGGTTTATATTAATTTTAAAAACACCAGTAATCAGTATGGAATATTTTAATAAATTATGTTATTACTACTGTGCAAAATGTTCTACTTCTTATAAAGTATATCACTGTTGCAGTTCAGCTGTAAGCAAATGAATTTATGAACCCTAAGAGAGAGTGAAAGTATTTTTCACATTTTGATCCAAAAACAGTGATAAAATACAAAATTAATCATTTTGTCTCTTTTCTTTTTTTAATATTTACCAAACCTCAAATTTAAACAAATCTGAAAAAAATATTCTGAAGTTCCTTATCTTGTCGTTGAAATCATCAATGAAATCAACATGAAATCATTACTTGGTCCCGCCTTAATTCCATTAAGCAAGGGGAAAGTTTATATTAGCAGGATTTTATGATGGATATTTCAACAATAAAACACATTACGTGGTCCAAGTATTAACTTCATACCTTATCCAACCCCTTCTCAAAGAAGCGGAAACGGGGTTGGCTGGGGTATGAAATAAAACCTTAATTTCGTCGGAAAAAGTTTGCATATTGTAATATTTATTCAAACATTTAACAGGTAATTTTAATTTAAACAGGTTATGACATTTTTTTCAATTAAAAAATGTTTTTAAACGTGTTTTATTGTCGAAATATCCATTATAAAATCCTGCTAATATAAAATTTCCCATCGCCTAATGGAATTAAGGCGCGACCACGTAATGATGTTCATGTTTTTTTAAACATGATTTACTGAAAAATGTAATAACCAGTTTAAAATTACCTATTAAATGTTTTAATTTTACATTATGCAAATGTTTTAAGCCGAAATTAATGTTTTATTTCATACCCCAGCCAACCCCATTTTCGCTTCTTGGAGAAGGGGTTGGATGGGGTATGAAAGTTAACACTCGCATGCACGTAATGTGACAGAAATATGAAAATAAATTATCACATGTCAAATGTTATTGATAGTGTTTAGAACTATTCCATTAAAGCATACCCGGGAACCCAGGAAGGCAATTTAATAAACATCTATGGGTGAACCCTATTTTCTGAAATGTTGTTTTTAAATTCAATTTTGCATCTGTAGGTGGGTGTTCGATTCAAAAGTGCCTTTCTGGGGTTCCACGTTTTAATGGAATAGCCCTTACTTTGCCTGGAGCAGTGGTAAGTATCTCGTCAACCCTATGATTGTCTACAATTTCAATAACTTCTATAAAGACATAACTACACTGCAAGGAGCAGTGGTTAGTATCTCGTCAACCCTATGATTGTCTACAATTTCATTAACTTCTATAAAGACATAACTACACTGCAAGGAGCATTGGTAAGTATCTCGTCAACCCGATGATTGTCTACAATTTCATTAACTTCTATAAAGACATAACTACACTGCAAGGTGCAGTGGTTAGTATCTCGTCAACCAGATGATTGTCTACAATTTCATTAACTTCTATAAAGACATAACTACACTGCAAGGAGCAGTGGTAAGTGTTTCGTCAACCCGATGATTGTCTACAATTTCATTAACTTCTATAAAGACATAACTACACTGCAAGGAGCAGTGGTTAGTATCTCGTCAACCCGACGATTGTCTACAATTTCATTAACTTCTATAAAGACTACACTACACTTACCGTTTCTGTAACATCTTCATCAGCTCTGACAGTTTGTCCCTCTCTACCTCTGCCACCTGAGCCACTGTCTTGTACTCCTGACATTGATACTGCAGGTCTGATAGATGCTGTCTGTCTCCAGGATTACTGGTACAACAACAGGTATAAAGGATATTGCATAATCTCTTTAAAGTAGCTACCGGTATTCCTCCAAAAACAGCCAAATTGTACAACATATATACACCATTTCTAAACCTACCAACTACGAGGGATATATATAATATACCTATTTTGAGAATCCAAATTGTATCATGTCCATAGACGGCTTTAACCCTAAAACTGGGGACTCTTAATCATTTTATGCATATTCAATCACGGGTATTTTAAGAAGTCATAAAATAAACCTATACTTTAATCAGCACTCACACATTATTATATGACCTGAACACCTGGCTAGAGTTTTGATAAACGGTTTTGTAGTGTAATTTTGCCGTTATCTGGAGGGTTAGTTTCTTGAAATAAAATCAGATCTTAGTACATTTAACACAGTTTTATGATAAAAAAAAAGAAAAGATTGAATGATTGCATGCAGAGATGTGTTTATTCATTAGGTCCTCTACTACCATCCCTGCAGACTTATAGTTATTGATCAAGAAGTCCATCTTTTGTAAGGCTCCAGCAGAGAGGGGGCTGCCCTCTTTTTTGGTAAAATATCATGAAAATGTTATTGCCCAAACATGGAAATGCCATACCCAATTTTGACCTTGATCTCAAAATTCCTCCATTGACTCAAATGTTTTTCCATGAAGTTTAGTATCAGCTAGGGCTACCTAGACATCATAAGAAAAGTTTCCTGCAAAGTTTCCTTATAGTTTCAAAGAAAAGAATTTATACTAGAAATAGCTATATCTTATTTTATTCTATATTAACAAACATGCGTGGCAGCTGGTATCATCATCAACATGTATGTTATTGAAGACCAATAATATGTCAGGCCCATCACTTTACTGATGATACCACATCAATACAACTTATAGTTCTAATGAAGAAGCAATCACAAACTTCCATTTTATAAGGTTATTTTAAGCTGTGGTGGCCATCTTGGAATTTGCAAGAGAAGGTAAACTTTCAAGTAGAAAAAAACAGTTATAGTGCTTGTAAAACAGGGTTATCTAATGATAATAAGCATGTGCCGTTTCAAATATGTAGTTAAACAACTCTGGAATATGACTGTACGTTCTAATTTAACCGAAAAATCTAAGTAGAAAAGGGAGATAATTCTGGTACAATGCATGGCATGAGTTATGGTGCTCGTCGCGAGTCGAGTAATGATGAACATTTGTGCTAAGTTTTCGAGAGAAAAATAAGAACTTTAACCAAAATGGATGAATATCATCAAACCATAAAGCCTTACAATCTGGCTAATAAAAACGAGGTACGTTTCTACATACAGTTCTTAGTTTGAATCAACACATACAGTGTATGAAGATGTTAAAACTCAATTTAATTGCAACAAAACAGTACAACTTACCTGGCTGATGGGGGTCTGTTACCAGACGATGGTCTATTTCTGGATGGGCCTCTAGACTGTCCCCTTGATAATGGTTTGGTTACATCCCCTGCAGGACCCCTAGAGGGTGGGGCTGATGGAGGGGCCATATTCTCTGTTGCATTCATGTAAGAGGGAGGCCTTTCTGATAACCTGCAGTTGGAGGCAAATATGCATGAACTGTAGTTGGAGGCATATATGCACGAACTGTAGTTGGAGGCATATATGCATGAACTGTAGTTGGAGGCATATATGCATGAACTCTAGTTGGAGGCATATATGCATGAACTCTAGTTGGAGGCATATATGCATGAACTGTAGTTGGAGGCATATATGCATGAACTGTAGTTGGAGGCATATATGCACAAACTGTAGTTGGAGGCATATATGCATGAACTGTAGTTGGAGGCATATATGCATGAACTCTAGTTGGAGGCATATATGCATAACTCTAGTTGGAGGCATATATGCATGAACTCTAGTTGGAGGCATATATGCACGAACTCTAGTTGGAGGCATATATGCATGAACTCTAGTTGGAGGCATATATGCACGAACTGTAGTTGGAGGCATATATGCATGAACTCTAGTTGGAGGCTTATATGCATGAACTGCAGTTGGAGGCAAATATGCATGAACTGTAGTTGGAGGCATATATGCACGAACTGTAGTTGGAGGCATATATGCATGAACTGTAGTTGGAGGCATATATGCATGAACTGTAGTTGGAGGCATATATGCATGAACTGCAGTTGGAGGCAAATATGCATGAACTCTAGTTGGAGGCATATATGCATGAACTGTAGTTGGAGGCATATATGCATGAACTCTAGTTGGAGGCATATATGCATGAACTGTAGTTGGAGGCATATATGCATGAACTCTAGTTGGAGGCATATATGCATAACTCTAGTTGGAGGCATATATGCATGAACTCTAGTTGGAGGCATATATGCACGAACTCTAGTTGGAGGCATATATGCATGAACTCTAGTTGGAGGCATATATGCACGAACTGTAGTAGGAGGCATATATGCATGAACTCTAGTTGGAGGCTTATATGCATGAACTGCAGTTGGAGGCAAATATGCATGAACTGTAGTTGGAGGCATATATGCATGAACTCTAGTTGGAGGCATATATGCACGAACTGTAGTTGGAGGCATATATGCATGAACTGTAGTTGGAGGCATATATGCATGAACTGTAGTTGGAGGCATATATGCATGAACTGCAGTTGGAGGCAAATATGCATGAACTCTAGTTGGAGGCATATATGCATGAACTGTAGTTGGAGGCATATATGCATGAACTCTAGTTGGAGGCATATATGCATGAACTCTAGTTGGAGGCATATATGCATGAACTCTAGTTGGAGGCATATATGCATGAACTGTAGTTGGAGGCATATATGCATGAACTGTAGTTGAACACAATGAAAACATAATTCATAAAGAATACTTCACTTTATTTTTTTGTAAATACTGTAAACTCATGTTTAAACCTGTTGTGTTTTCAATAAGGTCATACTTTTTTTTTTTTTACATATTATACCTATAAAATGCTTGGGGCCGACATTTTTCTAAACTATACCTCAAGTAAGGCTACTAGCAGGTGTATTTTCTCTAAAGTAGACCTCATAATTTGTAAAATATGGCCTCAATAAATGCACCCCCAGAGAGAGTTTACTGTAACTGCTTTCATTAAACATTGAACCAAATTGTTTTTAATTCTTTGCACTTAACACTTAAACATATACATACATGTAAAGTTTCTTCCTAAGAAATATACAACCTACCGAAATGTTTTTCATACCCAAATGAAAGATTAAAGTGTAAAATTCAAGCCTTATATTGACATTTGATTTTTATGACGAGTTGCCTAAATTAATTTGGTTAAATAATTCTGAATAACTAAAAGAACGGTGACACTGGCAGCGACTATATGACTGAACTGTTTTTAAGGCAACTAGCGGCAAGCTAGGTCATGAGCGTCATGACCATGGGGATATCATTAAAAATACAATTATGCCAAACAAATAATTTAGGCTCTATTTTATGGAAGCCATACCCATGAAGCAATTGCTTTTCATCAAGAAATGAAGTGCCACAACGTGTCTAAGGTTCATTAAGGAACGGTCCAGCTGAAATATAAGTGTTTTAGAAAATAATCAGGTCCGTATTTTGATGCAGCAAGTGAATAACGTGTAACTCGCATATTTTTTCAGTGACAAAATTTCATTTTCAAAATGGATGAATATCATATAGTCAAATACCTTGACTCGGGCGGTGATCCATCATTGATAGTGTACTGTAAGTCTACTGTCTCGAACCCTGTGGAGGGGCGACTGTCCATGGATACTGGAACAGGCGCTGAGGTGTACGAATGATGCTGTTGCTGTTGTGGTACCGGCGTAAACAGTCGGTTGGCCTGGTGCCTTTGCAGGTGCTGCATAAAAAGTAACATCCCTATACAGTCAACAAACCTGTATTAAGAGAGTATAAGTCCCTACCCCGCCATCAACAAGCAAATTTTACAACAGATGTAAGCAGTTTCTAAACCTATTGACGAGCCAAAACAAACCCCAATCAAAACTGTAGCATTGAATTAAGAGTTTATCCAATCATGGGTATTTCAAGAACTGATGAATAAATATATACTATTAATCGGCAGATATACATTATTATATGAGCTGAACATCTGGATAGAGTTTTGATGAACATTTTTATAGTGTAATTTTGCCACTGTTTGGTGAGTTAGTTTCTTTAAGGGAGAAGTAAAGTTGGTCTCTTAAAGGGACACTTGGCAAACTTGATTTTTTAAAAACTCACGGCGTCCCGTTAGTTTTCCTCTTAATTTGCATTTGTTCAATCATTAATATTAATTGTTAGAATAGTTCAAAGCAAATTATTTTTGCATATTACTAACTTTTTATAATATTGCACCGTAATATATTTAAAAATTTGGTAAAATAGGGAAAGAAAGTTGAAATTTCAATTTTTTATTTAATTATATGCAAGCAGTTTTAAAGTCAAAATGACGCAGGATAAGTAAATTGAGGAGCAAATTTAAATGTTTGAATAAAACTTAAGATTGCCATGTGTCCCTTTAACATCCTCAGTCTGCAGAGAAACCTATGGTTAAAGGAGCACATCGCAATCTAGAATCTTAAAACAACTAACAGCAGTTTTTTTTACACAATCTGAATATTTTCAAACCATGTTTTAATAGTAATTTCCAAGATAGTTTAAAACAAATAAATTTATTTTTATATTACTAATAGTTCTGTATAAAATATATAAATTTCAATTTTTGAATAAGACTTTTAAAAAATATTTACATGAAGTTTCTAACTAAAACTGACAATGTGTAAATCAAAGTACTAATTTAAACAATTTATGGCATCATAACCCAGTTGGGCAGAGATGGCGCGTTCTTTCCCAGCTAGGGCCAAATTTAGGTTAATTATCACAATAGTTTGAAAATATTTCCTGCTTTACCATGTTTACCAGTCTTGTGGATTGGACTTAAAACCTGAAGTCCCCATACCTGAAGTCCCCACATACAATCAATGGACCACAAACTACACACCCAAAATAGTTCACACCTATTCAACGGCCAACATGGCCAATGGGGACCCCACTTGGTTGATATGCTGGATGGACTATAAACCCTTGAATTACACACCCACACTTTGAAGTCCCTATCCCACCATTCACAGGCGAATTTTACAACAGATGTACACCGTTTCTAAACCTACTGACAACGAGGTATATATAACTTACATATTTTGAGAATCCAAACTCTATAGACACAATATAAATGGCTTTAACCTGCCAGACCAAACCCCAAAACCAGCACGTCAAATTAAGCGTTACCAACACATAATGCATTTTACGCATATTCAATCATGGGTATTTTAAAAACCCACGAATAAACCTATGCTTTTAATCGGCACATATATATTATTATATGACCTGAACACAAGAATAGAGTTTTGATAAACAGTTTTGTAGTGTAATTTTGCCATTATTTGGTGGGTTAGTTATTTTAAACACTCTAATGTCCCCTGGAAATTCTCCACTTGGTACAATGGCCGAGGGACTATAAACCTTTAACTATATAAACACATTTTTTCAACAGTCGATTAATACCTGAATATTATTGTCTTTTTTTCTTTTTCTTCATTTTTTTTTTTTTTACATCTTTCACATATACAAATTTTATTCATTGTCATTTTACGTTTTTTATGGTTTGTGTTGTGCTGGGAGTTTTTATAATGTGTTCTTGACTTTCAGAACTTTTCATACTGTGAAAGGATATGAAATGAGGGTTTTTATGTCCTCTTAACACATCAAATTCGGTTATATTGGGATCATAGCAACCTCAGGCCGAGATAAGATTAAGCGTTTCCCACGTCTCCACCAGGAAGCAAACTCACGCAGGGCAGAGGTCTGTAGCTGTTAAGCCAAGGCCTTGTCCACTGAGCTACCAAGGTTGGAAACCAACTAAAACATTATACTCACAGCCAATTTAAGCTGCTGAATTTCATTCTCCAGTACTTGTACTTTCATTTCTTTATCATTGACAATGGTTTTCAGTTGTTCCACAATATTTGTCTCCTGTTGATGCTGCGCAGTCATCTCGTTCATCTTGCTCTGCTGTTCCAATTTAATATTATGCTGGTTCTTCTGAGCTTCGTCCAACTGATGCCGTAGGTTTGTCTGCTCTTTCTGAAATCAACGAAATCATCGATCGCGAGGACAATGAGGGAGTGTTAAAAGGTGAATTGAACCAATTTTTAAAGTAATTTATCTAGCCTTATGATGATAAATAACTTGACATGTGACATGTTAAATTGTTGAACCCAATAAAATAAAAAAAAGCAGACTTGGTTTGATTGAATCTGTTCATAAGTACATATTTATGTCCCCTAACACATCATATTCGGTTATATTGAGATAGCAACCTCAGGCCGAGATAAGATTAAGCCTGGAGTTTCCTATCGGACATGCCTCCACCAGAGATTGAACTCACACAGGGCCTGTCAGTAGTTCTCACCAAGTTTCTATCTATCTATTCATGCTAATGCACCCTCTTTCGAGACTGAGTGGCTGCGCGTCTGTACATGGTTAAAAGAAAAAAAGATGCGTGGATGCACATCTTCTAAAGTTTTACAAAATAGTCCATAACCTTGTTGCCATACCAGTCCCATCATATCTTAACCATCCATTGAGACTGACAGACACATGCACCCTTTGACGCACATTCAGCTTCAAACCAACGCTAGTTACTACCAGTACTCATTTGTTTCCAGTTACAGTCGTACACTGGAATAACCTGCCCTATAATGTCGTTGCAATGCCTGATCTTGAACCCTTCAAGAAGGCCATTTGTACACAATATTATCCAAAACCTTAAATGAAAACACGTGCTTTTACCTTCTTTTAACTAGTTCTTATAAATACCTCACTTAACTCATAACACTATCACACTTTCACCCTTTTATCATGTCTATCACGCTTTTACTTTTTCTTTTAACCATGTACAGACGTGCAGCTTCTCATTATTCTCGAAAGAGGGTGCATTAGCATGAATAGATAGACATCTTTTGTACTGGAACCACCTTCACAACTCGTTCCCCTCCTGTAAATCCAGCATGTATATACAAATAGTACCTATTAGCATTCCATGACCAGCGGATAAAAGGTAAAGTCTATAGTCCTAAGAGAGACTTCAAATATTTATATGATCTAAATACTAATAGGGAGAATTAGCTGAGCATACAGGAACAGTCAACCCTTTTCAAGAGAGCACCTCTATTAAGAGACCAACTGCTATAGGAATTAAAAGACCACTGTTTCAGTTCACAATGAAATTGTTTTAAATTAAAATACACATTAATATTAAGATGTCCAGCATCTGTGTAAAGAGACAAATTTTGCTCATCCCTTTAGTGGTCTCTTAATACAGGTCTGACAGTATTTATCAATTAATGAGTGGTCTCTTAATACAGGTCTGACAGTATTTATCAATTAATGAGTGGTCTCTTAATACAGGTATGACAGTATTTATCAATTAATGAGTGGTCTCTTAATACAGGTCTGACAGTATTTATCAATTAATGAGTGGTCTCTTAATACAGGTCTGACAGTATTTATCAATTAATGGGACACTTACCATTAATGCTTCTATAAGTTCATTGTCATGTTCGTTTTTCTGTATTAGCTGTGGTAACTGCTTTTTCAAACTCTTAATCTCGTTGCTTAGCACCTGATTTCTATAGAATTAAAATAAACCATAACAAAATCAATACACTTGTATGTGTTCTGTCTATACAAATATAAACAATTACAGAAAAAGACCATGACCAAGTCAAGTTCAAACTAGAACTATCACAGAAGGTGATGAATAGCCCCCGCTTAAATTCTAAGTCAAACAAAGGGCCATAATTTTGTAATAAATTAGGCTATCAACAATGGGTGATGTACAGGGACACCTAAGGTCATCAGTAGTTATGTGTATATGAAGTTTGGGAACAACCCATTTAAAACCGTTTGAGTAATGCAACTAAGTGGGGGGGAGGGGGTGGCCATTCAAAACCGTTTGAGTAATGCAATTAAGGTGGAGGGGGGGCGGGCACGTGGGGGGATGGGGGGTGTGTGGGGTGTGGATAGGAAAGAGTGATTTTCGGAATTTCGGGCAATGTTTTTTATGGGAAAACTTTCATAAAAATGGTATATTTTAGGTATAATCTCAATCAAGTATTGAATTGAGCATTTTTTTATATATATTTTTTTAAGATAGGGAATTTTTCCCCCAGAATTGGGAAATACAGAGGATATTGCAATTGGGAATGGGCCTAATTTAGGCCCCAGTTAAATAGGTTAAAAATGCCCTGCTGACCAGTTTTGTGACAAGGCAGACAGGAGGAAAATACCTATGGATCCATGAAATGGGCCCCACTCTTCCTATCAAATATATTCCTATCGTACATTAACGTGCTTAGAATATTATACTCGGGTACACATGGCTGCCTGATATACGTTCCCATCCGACAGAAGAGGTTAGGGAAGTGTTTTGTCTAAGTACAGACTGACAGATTGCAGCGGTGTCAGCTCAAACATGTGACCTCATCTCATTAAAATCAGACCCTTATCATGCTACGATACTCTACGCTAGAAGTGGAGAGTAACAAAGCATAATTAGGATTTGATTTTAATGAGATTGGAGTCAAACGAGCAATCTACTGGACCACTCGGGCTCACTATAAAATATAATGTACTAACCTTGTCTTAGACACATCAAGTTTGTGCTTTAATGCAAAGTTATCTTCCTCCAGTGTTTCTTTCTCAGCAGCCATTTTCTAAAAAGTATGTTCAAACATATCTACTAATAATAGCTTTGTGACTCCTATACAGGGTGAATAAAAAGTATGTTCAAACATATCTACTAATAACAGCTTTGTGACTCCTATACAGGGTGAATAAAAAGTATGTTCAAACATATCTACTAATAATAGCTTTATGACTCCTATACAGGGTGAATAAAAAGTATGTTCAAACATATCTACTAATAATAGCTTTGTGACTCCTATACAGGGTGAATAAAAAGTCTGCAAACATCTGTTAAAACCTGTTGTCTACTGGTACCTACTTTACTCTTCACCAAATGCAGACCCATTAAGAATTCTGTGACCACAAAAAAAGCTAAGTCAGTTATTAGCAATAGAATTAAATGTTATTTGAGTATAATTTCCTTACCAATACAAATTCCTGATAAAGAAATTTTACCAAAGATGCAAAGTATATTTAAAAGTAAATGCAAAACACAAAAAAAACTCTATTAATACTGTTTTGGCATTTGTGGTTCTGGATACCATTATTTGTTAAACATTAATATCTGTAACTTTTAGCTTATAAAAATACATTGACAAACAGTCCACAACTCCCATTATTGAATATTTACTATTAACATAGAAACAAGATGTTTTGACGGAATTCAATTGCAGTACAAAAAAAAAAGTACCACCTCGTGGGATTGAACTCAAAGCTCAGGACTTTTTTCAAGGAAATTGGGAAAAGGCCTAGGCCTGCTGAATTTCGGAAAAAGAAGCGCGAGACTGTCCAAATTGGGAAAAAAAATAGCGTGATTTTCGTTGTTTTGGGAAATGTTTTTTTAAGGGGGAATTTCATTAAAATGTAGTTTTAGGTAAAATATTGATTAGGTTTTAGAACTGAGTTATTTTAACATACAAACTATGTACATGATGTAAAGTATGTCACTTAATTACCAAAAATAAATAAAAATATAACGTCATGGCCCCCATTATCGTGTTATATCGTGGTGAAACGTGAACTGCGCTACAACCATTCATAATTGTTCTCGATTTCAATGACCTCTGAATTCAGTAATATATCATCTTTGTTAACACTGACAAAATTGTCTACGTGAATCACTTTTTACCGGATGTCGTGAACTATTCCGATTGGGTCGGAAGATTCCATTATTGATAGAGGGTCCCCATTATCGTGGCAATTCGAAAAATGATCCAAATGAGATTTTTAAAGAGTAAACCATGTTGTGAAGTTAATTAAAACTTTATTCAGACACGGTTTCATTGATGTAACCTGATTTACACATATAATATCAGCTAAATCTTTAATTGGATAATTGTAGCGGACACGTGTTTACTTACCGACTTTTTGCGTATTGCATCAGATCACTACTGTACCGTATAAACTCTAAAAATGTACATATACTTAAGATTTTTGATTTCTTTGCAAATGGTAAGTAAAAGGAATTAGGAATATAAATATAGTAATTTTTTATGTTCTATAATTATTTTAAATCAAAAACACAAGCTTCAAAAGCCAGTCCATGATCGCTCTTTCTTCAATTTAAAATCCACACATCGATAATTTGGCTTGGCAGAGTAAATGCTCTTTATTATAGGAAGTACGGTATGTGCTTCGCAATGTCTTTTTATGAATGCCCCTTCAGGAAAATAGAATAGTCCGAACTGGTGCGACCCAGTAGAAGCAGCGTCTGCATTCTGGGACAACAGATGGATGAAAGTAAACATGAAGTAACTTTGTTATGGGGATATATATGAGGTAGAAACATTGTCCAAACTTAAACAATAGTTGTTCTTTAACAGATTTGTACTTTTTATACTGCTTTAGGAAAATTGATGCAGTTGATTTACCTTTTATATTCCAAAAGTGTTGGGGATTCCCTTCTGGTAAAAATAGCTGACGAGCTGTGACGTCACTCATCGTCATATATCAAAAATATCGTGTGTAATGACGTACCACGATAATGGGAATACCACGATAATGGGGGTCATGACGTTATATATATATTTATTTTTTAAATGGGAATTTTTTACCCCAAAATTGGGAAAAAATAGAGGTTTTTGCAATTGGGAAGAGGCCGAATTTCGGCCCCTGTTAAATAGGTTAAAAAAGCCCTGAAGCTCAAACTACAATTACACTTGCGGGTAAGATAAACGCCTTCCCGACTGAGCTACATGGGACAGTTATATGATGCAAGACATACTGTAATGAAAACCTAATGCACTAATGGATATCACATGAGCAACAGAAATGTAAATATGGCATTCCCAGCGATGTTTACAAACAATAAATAAAATCGTTTTTGTCTTCAAATTAACAAATTTATTACTATATACTTATTTGTGTCTATGCTCATGTTTCCATATTGAGGGGTCAGTGCAAAACTATTGTAAACTACATATGAATAAAGAAAGAGATACCATAGTTTTGCACTGAAGCCTCAATATATACATTACACTGAATAAAAATCAGACAGTTATTTATTTATACTCAATATATGCTTAACTTACGGACTGAGTCCCTTTAACCCTCGTAAATTTGTCAGCAGATAGGATATGTCGGAATACAGGGCAAAATCTGAACATGTAGATGACAAAGTCATTATATTTGAAGATTTAACACAAGACACTTTTAGGTATTAAAATTAGGATATTAGAATTGTATTTACCATATTTCCCCGCCTGCTCCCCGTGCCCCACTCCACACCCACCAACTTTACTATTTATGTGGAAATTTCAGGACTACACATTTTATATAAAAAACCTGTAGGTTTGCAAACAACGAGACACATTAATAACTCACAATGTTATAACAAATGTAAGAATGAATGATGAATACATTTAGTTTTCCAACAGTTTAATAGCTTAATCCATATAAGGCTAAAATGGGGAAACAGTGATGAGCAAAAGACAGAGATGAAAATTATTACTGGAAATGAACATCCTGTTCTCAATCCCCATTTAATGCAAGACTGTAACATTCAGTTCCTGTTAATGGAATTCTACCTCCTTTTGGGAGTGACAGACGGCTATTCCAACAGGGGTCCATCAGAAATGCCTGATTAACTATTAAAACTATTAGATAAGATTTAAAGGGACAAAAGGCAATCTTAAAGATTTTATCAAGCATTTAAATATGTGTCTAGGTTTACTAATCCAGTATCAGTTTCACTTTAAACATGCTTGCATATAATTAAATAAGATTTTGAGTTTTCATTTTTTCTTCTTATTTTACCGCACGTTTAAATATATTAATTACTGGTGCAATATAATCACCAGTTCTATTTACCTATTCTTATAATTAATATTAATGACTGAACAAATGCAAAGCTATGTTAAAAACTAATGGGACGACGTGATTTTTTTTTCTTCAAGATTGCCGTGTGTCCCTTTAAGAAACAACTGCTTATAACCATCTTCCTTGTGTGATCTTAATGAGTTTTACAAACTCTAAACCGTAGTACTACAAATTCACTCTTGACTGCAAATAATAACTAATTTAAAATCAGTTTAGATAATAAAACACTAGTCGTGTGTTAGCAGTTTAATACAAGTTTTTACCTCCTTGGCCTCTTTTTTCTCCATCTCTATCTTCTTTAATTGCTCCTTATGTTTGTCTATGGCCGTTCTTCTTCTACCCGAGCCCAGTATTTCCGATTCCAGATCACTCGCCCGCGATGACCCATTCAGTTTCTGTATTTCTTGTTTTAACTCTTCATTCTGAGGAAACGAAAGGATTTAGGAAAACATTTTGTAGACAATTTTCCTAACCCTCGGCAGCTATTTTTACATTTTGGCAATTCATTCTTTCTACATCCAAATCAGCAATGGGGATAGTGTAATGTCAATACTTTATGTGTTTTTCAATTATTATTTTTTTTTAAAATAATTTTCTGAAATTTATCTTTTTACTACCACACAAAAGCACTGCGCGCTCACTATACCAAATCTTTAAGAAGATCCAAATGCCCACCAATAAGTGCCATGCGGAGGTTTGCAACTCCATTGGAAAAAGGTCAGTAGAATAGATAAGCAAATAGAGAATATTATCTTATGCCACTGTCAAAAACGGGCTGTAAAAATTATTCTAGATTACAATGTTGATAACTCATTAGAAAGTATGCAAAATTTAAAAATATTTACAATATTTGAACGAGTATATCTCAGAAAAGCAAAATTTATGTATAAAATATCAAAATCAAAAACTCCATCATATATTAATGAAATGTTTAACCTTAGACAAATAAATGAAAATACAACTATAACACGGTCATGTTCTACAAACAATTTCTTAATACCTAAACCCAACAAAGAAATATTTAAACAAAGTTTAACATACTCTGGACCAATAATTTGGAATAACTTACCTACAAATATTAAAGAAAAAAGTTCAACAATGGCTTTTCAATGTAACCTAATTAAATTGATGAAAAATGTTTAACTTATGATATGCTTTATTGTTTTTGTTTGTATCATTGTTGTTGCTACGTGTATATCACTGTCAATTGAAGTACATGTGTGGGTAAAGTGAGTGTTAAACTATAATTGATGATGATGCTCTTAATTTGTTATGTTAAGTACATCTGCAGTCATTTGATAATTCATATGTATTTTTGTTGTATTATAACTTGTATATATTGTAAATAATAGAGGGCCATGTGGAAGATTACTTTAAAACTAAATATGTCACCCTCTTTAAATAAAGTCTCTTATCTTATCTTATCTTTTTTTACTATCAAATTTATTAGATGAGGCCTAGAAAACAAAGAATGGTGAAACACTTCCGAGGTATTCTGGATTTTTGTGCCACGTCTAATAAACTTGATATAAAAAAGGCACTGACATTATATTATTTTTATCATCTAGATTAACCATATTTTCTATATTGTTTACTAGTTTTATCTATTAAACAGAATGTTATGCTTGACGTCAATGCTGGCATATTGTTTTTTTCCTCCATGATGTTTAATGGTGCCAGATAACTTTACCTGTATTACATACATAATAATCACCAAGAAATTTCACATTGCATTTCATTTATCAATCAAGAACGAACAAAGCAAAATTTATTAAGTCATCTCTTTACCAGGCTGAAAAGTGTTCACATTTTGTCAGGCTAAAATCGGATATTTGATTATAAAAAACATTCAATCCACTTCTACCAATAGACAAACATATTCTGCAACAGAAATAGCAGGGTATTTATCTTCTGATCCCATCTCTTTTCCAAGAGTCAAGTTCTTTGTTGTCATTAAACTTATAGACTGTACCTTTTGTTGCAACTGTAAAATCTGCTGTGCTCTGCCACGATAGTTGGTCGTGCTGTTCAGAATTGCCTGGATATTCACATTATCTCCTACTTCTTGTGACAATGCCTGCAATTACAGTTATAATACAACAATACAGTCATAATACAACCAAAGAGTCATAATAAAAGAATAGTATTAATACAACAATACAGTTATAATACAACAATACAGTCATAATACAACAATACAGTTATAATACAACAATACAGTCATAATACAACCATAGAGTCATAATAAAAGAATAGTATTAATACAACTATACAGTCATAATACAACAATACAGTTATAATACAACCATACAGTCATACTACAATCATACAGTCATACTACAACCATACACTCTTTATACAAGAATAGTCATAATACAACAATACAGTCATAACACAACAATAGTCATAATACAACAATACAGTCATAATACAATAGTCACAATACACAATACAAGAATAGTCATAATACAACAATACAGTCATTCTAAAACCATACAGTTATACTACAACAATAGTCATAATACAACAATACATTCAAAATACAACAATACAGTCATAATACAACCATAGCATCATATTACAACGATACAGTCATAATACAACAATACAGTCATAATAAAACCATACAGTCATAATAGAACTATACAGTCATAATACAACAATACAGTCATAATACAACCATAGTCATAATACAACAATACAGTCATAATACAACAATACAGTCATAATCCAAATATACAGATGTAATACAAGAATACAATCACTATACAACTGTACAGTCACAATACAACAATACAGTCATACTACAACTCTACAGTTGTAATACAATACAGTCATAATACAACCATAGTGTCATATTAAAACAATACAGTCATAATACAACTATACAGTTCTAATACAATAATAGTCATAATACAACAATACAGTCATAATACATCAATACAGTCATAATACAAGAATAGTCATTATACAACTATACAGTCATACTACAACAATACTGTCATAATACAACTATAGAGTTGTAATACAAGAATAGTCATAATACAACCATACATTCAAAATACAACAATAAAGTCATTATACAACAATACAGTTATAATACAACCATACAGCCATAATACAATCATACAGTCACAATACAACAATACAGTCATAATACATCAATACAGTCATAATACAAGAATAGTCATTATACAACTTTACAGTCATAATACAACAATACTGTCATAATACAACTATAGAGTTGTAATACAAGAATAGTCATAATACAACCATACATTCATAATACAACAATAAAGTCATTATACAACAATACAGTTATAATACAACCATACAGTCATACTACAACAACAAAGTCATAATACAACTATACAGTTGTAATACAATAGGCATAAAGTCATACTAAAAAAATAGTCATAATACAACTATACAGTCATAATATAACCATACAGTCAAAATACAACAAAACACTCATAATACAACTATACAGTTGTAATACAATAGTCATAATACAACCATACAGTCACAATACAAGAATAGTCAAAATACAACAATACAGTCATAATACAAAAATAGTCATAATACAACAATACAGTCAAAATACAACAATACAATCATAATACAACAATACAGTCCTAATACAACAATACCATCATAATACAACTTTAAAATACAGTCTTAATATATCAATACAGTCATTCTACAAAGCCATTCTACAACAACAGTTACATACAGGGTTCTCCAAGTCTAGAATTTATTTATAGGGTGATGGTGTACATCCGTTATTTTGCAGTTTTTTTTATTTTGACAGCGGCACCCGGATGTTGGAGGAGAGTTACCTCCCCTATATGGTTCGGTCAATACATACATCATGTTTGCTAAAAAAATTATTTTCATTTTTAAAGTGGAATGAATCTCGGTTAAAGCAAACTAGAATATGGCATGAGTAACTATTATAAATCTGATTTAAAATAGTGTGATTTACTAAGTATGGCTTTATTACTTAAACAGAAGGACTAAAGGTGATTTAGATGCAATTTAAGAACCAAGACCAGGTCTAACCAGTAATTTGCAAGTTTAAAAAACTGTGTT
Organism: Cyrtodaria siliqua; assembly: GCA_037043455.1. Lineage (NCBI taxonomy): Eukaryota > Metazoa > Mollusca > Bivalvia > Adapedonta > Hiatellidae > Cyrtodaria > Cyrtodaria siliqua. Next base: position 710,017 of record JAWPHD010000023.1, on the reverse strand, counting down.
AAATGCAACATTGTTCCAAATTTATTGCATAGCTAAATGACTAATTTTTTTTATTATATAACTTTGTGCAATAAGGAATTACCACCTCAAATTATCTAACATTTTGAAATGATAAAATATCACTTTAGTTGTTCAATGTTGCTGTCAGTTGTTCAGTTACCTTCAGTCAATAACAAGAAGTACAGCCAGTCGGTGAAAACTCTCGACATTCATAACCTTGTTTATTTATTGAGAAACTATACTGAGGGAATAATTTTGCTTAATTGTATAACAGCCTTATTGCACTTGTTAACCAGTTTGTGTAAAAAAAAAAGCATGAGTTATGGAACCTGGCTGTATGATGTTGTCTTATGATGTTGATACATGTGTGAAGTTTCAGTCCATTATGTAAAGTAGTTTTGGAGATACAAGCATACATACAAACTTTAACCACATTTTCTTAGTATACAAGGGACCATAATTTTGTTAAAATAAAAGCATGTGTTACAGAACTTGGATGTATGATGCTGAATAGTACAGGTGTGAAATTTCCATCCATTATGTAAAATAGTTTCAGGATACAAGCTTACATACAAACTTTTTAACCCTGACGCAGACAACGATCAAGTGATGACAATGATTAATACAACAAAAACTTTCCAAGTTGTCGAGTTTTCCTGACAGAATGTTTTCTAAACAATAATTAAACTTGACGGAACATGCCATCTAAGTTAGTGCACTATGTCTTGCACCTTTTATATGAAATTGAAGCATGCTACGAATGTTTCTTTTAAATTTGGATATGGCATCCACACTTCTTCAGATAACCTCCTGCCCATTTAAGGGCTGCAGAGTTCCCAACCTGACCGAGTAAATGAATTATGCGCTAGTGTACATACTTTTGTGGCCAGTCTCAGCTCCTGTTTCAGTGTAGAGTTGCTATTTCTGTAGTCAATCATCTTTGACTCCATTTGTTTCAGTTTGTCATGTAACGTCTTAATCTCATTAGGGTCATCTTGCTGAATTGTAAAGAAATTTGTTAACATATTAAAGAAACTAACACAATACATACAGGGATATTCCATTAAAACATACAGGGATATTCCATTAAAACATACAGGGAACCCCAGGAAGACACTTTTGAAATTGACACCCCCCGACCGATGCAAAATTGAGTTTAAGAACCAAATTTCGGAAAAATATGGTTCACTCACAGATGTTAATTACATTACCTTTCTGGGATCCCGGATATGTTTTAATGGAATAGCCCTTAGGGTTATGAATGACTATGCATGTGCTATATTATTAGATACTCATATTGAGTGCTACATTGCAGTAGATGTTTTAATGGTCATATTGGTCTAAACATATTTATTTCAAACATTATTAATAAAGGTACTATACAAATGTTACATGCAATAATAAATGGATTGGAACGAAAGAAAATGCTACTAAAGATCTTTCCATGGTCATATTTAGTATTCATTGCAGCAGATGTTTTAACGGTCAAGTTTCAATGGTCATATTGCATGTATGTAAGCTGTTTTAATGGTCATATTGTGTATTTCTAATGGTCACATTGCGTACCATGTTTCATATGTTTTAATGGTCGTATTGTGTATGTTTTAATGGTCACATTGCTTTATACCATGTTTCATATGTTGTTTTAATGGTCATATTGCATACCATGTTTCATATGATGTTTTAATGGTCATATTGCATACCATGTTTCGTATGATGTTTTAATGGTCATATTGCATACCATGTTTCGTATGATGTTTTAATGGTCATATTGCATACCATGTTTCATAGGACGTTTTAATGGTCATATAGGTTTAAACACATTTTATTTCAAAGATAACATACTATACACATATTACACACAATAATAAATGGTTAGGAATGAAAACTAAATGCTTATAGAGATCTTTCCATGATTTTATTGAGTATTCATTGCATGCTTTAATGGTCATGTTTTAATGGTCATATTGCAAATAAATATGTTTTAATGGTCATATTGCATAGCATGTTTCATATGATGTTTTAATGGTCATATTGTAATACCATGTTTCATATGATGTTTTAATGGTCATATTGTAATGGTCATATTGCAAATTAATATGTTTTAGTGGTCATATTGCATAGCATGTTTCATATGATGTTTCAATGGTCATATTGTAATACCATGTTTCATATGATGTTATAATGGTCATATTACAGGGGTTTTTTTTGGCTGTTTTTATAGCCGAAATTCGGTCATATTCCCAATGCCAAAACATACCTTTTTTTCCCAATTAAGAGGAAAAAAATCCCATTTTTTTTTTTTTAGTGTCCCAATCCAATGATTGGGGTTCAAAAGCTTATAAATGCTTCTGTTTATCTTGGTGTACAAAAAACAGTATTAAAGATATAATTATGAAAGGAAAGCTTTACATTATATTTTTCCGAATTTTATTAAAAATCGCGCTACAATTCCCAATTTTATGAAAAATCGCGCTAAAATTCCAATTCCAGGGGTACGGGTCATGTTCCCAAAATCATGAAAAAAATCCCTGTATTACATTCCATGTTTCATAGGATGTTTTAATGGTATTATTGAGTACTACATTGCAGTAGATGTTTTAATGGTCATGTTTTAATGGCCATATTGCATATATATAGCATACTGCATCGTTAAGAAAAGAAACTATTAACCTTTTCGTCCATACTGGATCTGAGACTGATGGCTGATGCACGGACAGATTTGTTGTCTGAATTCATACTGTTCATCTGAAATGAAGAAAATGTGAATATAATCAAGTACATACTATTATGCTAGTCTATGTGTTCAGGGAAGTGTTATGAAATAGAATCTTACATTAGTGACTGTGTATTACTGACTTTTAATAAACTCATTCGGTAAAAAGATAGGATATTCGTAAAGCCTCATACATGTCATATTCCATCATTTTATCCAACTTGTTTATTAAAATCAATCATACAGTCACTCAATATCTCAGTGGTGGAAATATAGTGTCATGCTTCATTAATGCATCATCATTGAAAAAAAACATATGTGCTCAAAGAATCAAATTTATAATTGAACTGGGTTTACAGCACACCATTACAAGAAAGGTTATAGGACGCCAAACAGGAATGAACATGCCAGGCTCATCTACCATTTACATCAAGATAAAATATGGAGAATTGGCCTAGAACCTTCTAACCTACAGAACTGCTGCAAATTCTATAGCAGACACTCTATTTATGACGGAGCCATGTTCCAACGTTGAAAAATTCAATGGAAAAAACACTTTAGTATAGACATTTCCAATGCAAGCCAATGTTAAAAGTTTATAAAAACTAACAATAAACAGGAATCCATTACATTTCCCATGTTCTAGATCAAAAAGCAAAGATTTACCATGTTTACTATAAAATCTATGTACCCTTGCTGCCACATCTGGAAATATTACCAAGCCAATTTAACACTCAACCCGCTAAGCACGACTATAATAGCCTTTGCATCCATTGTATACCCAGACCAGCCTGAAAGTTACGCCTGCGAGTAACGTCCGGCAGCTGATCAGTCATTTTCCCCAAAACACCCCTTTGTCAAATAAATGGAATGGCCTTACTTCAAAGAAAGAACAGTCCATTATATATATGTAGCGGGTTAAAGTGAGCTATTTCCTCCGCCGCAAAAGGTAGTTCAATTTATCTAGTACTTCCTAAGATTAGCCCTCCCGAAGTCTTGGAAAACGAAAGAAATCTATGACTGCGTACATTTTGACTTTTGCAATGGAGAAACGAGCTCACATTGTAAGGGTATGTGCACTTTATTTGAACAAAATTCATTAAATATTAAGAAAGTTATGAACAAAAGTCCAACCTGAATCAAGCACCTTGTTTAGATTTTATGCCGTGAAACCGATCAAAAAGTCACGTGGTTTTGCACCCTGATAATTCTTGTTTTTCGTCCAATAGTGACAAGATAAAAATCTTCCTACTATACCTGTTGCTGCATGTCGTAACATTTTCTATTAAGCAGTCTGCACTTGTTTTTCTCCGACTCCAGCTCTGCAGTCATCTCTCGAATTTTCTTTGACAACTCCACAATTTTAGTTCCTGCTGTCTCATTTGTGACTGGACCACCAGTGGCTATATTAAAAGAATATTTTGTTTTTCGAATTTACATTCTTGCAAAAACATTGACATTTTTTCAGAAGTCTAAACGTAGCCTAGATTTACAATGAATAGTTTTAAAAAATGCTACGACTCTAATCAGGGGCCTAGCATGGCCTGTTTTGAACGTACTCCTAGTGTGAGGTATGAAGCACTAAATAGGGGAAGGTCTTTGACCGCTCCTCTCTCAGAATGGCGGTTCGGGGATTTTTTTTATTTATCTTTGGACCAAAATGGTGCCTGTACAAGCAATATCTTTCAGGAATATAGACATTTAAAGTTTGCAAAAAAGTGGTAATTTTCCACACTTACCCCACTCTGATTTTTTATTGCATTTTTCAACCTTTTTGGATTTTTATTTGTCCATGTTACTCCCGGGAGTAAAGGAGTATGCCACACTACACCCTGCAGTCCAACATATTAAGGTTTTATATATATAGGGTAACCACATGGAAAAAGTCAAATTGTATGTCAAACCCAGCTGGTCAAACCTGCTTTAACATTTACTCATAATCAAAGCTATGTGATAATGGAATTTATTTTAATGAACAACAAGGTGTTTTACAGCTGGTTTTTGGTGTTAACCCTGTAATTTTGTGCAACTATCAAAAACAAATCCAGCCTACCTACATACCTATCTATCTTTTGTAGGGCTTCTATTAAAGGCCACACATATACTTTGATTGACATAAATACTGTAAGACTTTAAATAAGGCCACCCTTAAAAATATTTATGTCTGCCCTTTCTCGGCGCTAATTTCAAATTTTGGGTTGGTAGGTACGCAAACATTTTTTTTACTTTTGTTATTAGTGGCGTCTTGATGCGACCGGGAATTTAAAAAAAGAAAAATCTAAAAATGAGAAAAACATATTTGGGTAGGGCCCTTTTTTTTTTTTTCGAGTTGGCCGGGAATGGGCAAACATTAAATTTTTAAACTTTAATATGGGCAAATATTTTTACCAAACATGCCAGTCATTATTTTGTGTCACAAGATGATTTACCTGCTAATGCAGCCTTCTCTTCCTCTCTTTTTTTCTTCAGCTGCCGCAGTTCAAAGTCTCTCTCGCTGAGTAATTTGTAAACTCTACCATTTTCGTCTTTCAGTTCCTGGTAAACAAATGTAGATCAAATATCATATAATGTCCACAAATTATATCACACATGTTATTTTCATGTGAAGAGACTGAGTTTGACTATTCTCCTCCATATTATTATGATGGTACCCATGGTTACTCAATCAATTTAGGAATAATGAATCTATCAATGTTTTCCTCCACTCGGGATAATGAATCTACCAATGTTTTCCTCCACTGGGGATAATGAATCTACCAATGTTTTCCTCCACTGGGGATATTGAATCTGTCAATGTTTTCCAACACTGGGGATAATGAATCTATCAATGTTTTCCTCCACTGGGGATAATGAATCTACCAATGTTTTCCTACACTGGGGATAATGAATCTGCCAATGTTTTCCTCCACTGGGGATAATGAATCTACCAATGTTTTCCTACACTGGGGATAATGAATCTACCAATGTTTCCCTACACTGGGGATAATGAATCTGTCAATGCTTTCCAACACTGGGGATAATGAATCTGTCAATGTTTTCCTACACTGAGGATAATGAATCTATCAATGTTTTCCTACACTGGGGATAATGAATCTACCAATGTTTTCCTACACTGGGGATAATGAATCTACCAATGCTTTCCTACACTGGGGATAATGAATCTGTCAATGTTTTCCAACACTGGTGATAATGAACCTACCAATGTTTTCCTACACTGGTGATAATGAATCTACCAATGTTTTCCTACACTGGGGAACGGAGGAATATTCTGGGGAATTTGATTACTGTACAAATTTACTGTCTAAAATCCCATCTCTAATGGCAACATTTATGTCTAATTCGCCAGGGTCTACCGATACTCTCAAGGCTTTTTTTCGGAAAAAGGGGCAAGGGCCCAGACTCTTTAATAGGGGAACAGTCACGAGTGTATTGGGCAGAAATTGAAGATGTGGGTGTGCAAATATGCAAAAGAGGTACATTTCTTCTATAAATGTATCCCAAACATAATAATGTTGAGAAAGTTAGAGGAAGAAATAATGTTGTTGTTTTTTTAGAGGAATTTTCTCAGCCAAACTGGGAAAAAAGTAGTCTGTTTTGCTAGGTTTATGAAGGAAAAAAAGCCCTGATTCTAGATATCAAATATCTTCATACTGGTATATAATTCCCTACCCCATCAGTGATGTCTAATCTCCTAGGTATGCAAGGCACCCCACAGTAGGAGAAAACATTGGTAAGATGGATATGATTTTGAAATGATTAACAGATTTTGTGATATAAAATGCATTTATTTTAAGTTGATGTTGAATCCCATATCAGGATTATAGCTTAACTTATAAATATTAAAAGAACAAAATAGCATTGACCCGTAATTACACAAAACTGTATCCAATAAGATTTTTAATTTCGCTTCTAAGTTCAATTTAGCGTCTTTTGCATCATTTATTTTCTCTAGCAAGCTGAAACGTGTTGCACGTTTAATATAAAATAAACAAAATGGTATATTACATCATCCCTTATATTTGTTTTATCTTTATATATTTACATTAATTTTTAATTACTACTTCATTTCTTCATCTTTCATCAGTTTTTGCGCACAATATGACCTATTTATATGTCGACGTGCCGTAAAAACACCATTCATTCACTCGAACTCGCAGCTGTGAGAGACGAAGGTTTACAACACACCGTCGCTAACCATTCGGCCACGGAGACGCTTTCTTAGTGAAAGGGTAGGGTTGAGTGAAAGGGTAAGGTGAAAGATCACTGCATGGGTTGGGGCTTATTGAAAGGATAAAGGCATACCCAAGTGAATGTTGATACAAAGTTGCAAAGCAATACCTTCGACAGTATTGGAGATATACGTCTTGCAAAAAAAAATAACCAAATGTTGATGGCGCCTCTGCCTTCGCTTTTGCCGATGGAAACGTGATCCTATGCCTCGCTTTTTTCTTCGATAAAAGGCCAGACAAAAATGTCCTTTGACATAAAAGTAATAAAATTAATGCAAGCTGAAGTAGTACTCACCCTTATTTGCTCATTTAAATGGTCGACTAGTTCTTCTGACAGGTAACTGTTCTGATTTGGCTGAGCAAGCTGAAATGTAAAACACAACATAGTCAGTTACGCATCAGCGTGAAATTTTACAGTTTTTTTTTACTTCTCTAACAGAGGCTGACATTTGGCTACTTCACAATTCAAAATTGGTCTTTTCCCCCCACAATTAATGATTGTACTGAGTTTAATATCGCTTTTAACAATTAATCTTTCAATACTTTTTTTTCCACATATTAGACCGTTGTCAAGCTTTTTTCCCCACAAAATAATCAGGCTAGGGAGTCTTCACAAAAAAAGCCCTGTGCTACAGGAAAAAGATCTTCTATTCGGTAAACTGCTTGGTTTCAAGTACTAGTATTGTACTTATGTGTCCGTGTATAAAGTTTAACGAGTGTATGGCAATCAAGGTCATTCAGATTGATCTTACAATTAGCCAATCAGATTTCAGCATACAAAATTACTCGGTATAGACTGCTTCACTGCGCATGTCGCGTATTTTATAAAAAATGTGATGTAATAATCGCAGTAGAATATACAGTGTTAGAAGTAAGTTCTGCTATTGAGAAACCTTAACTGACTGAATCTTTAAATTGCTGTGAGGAACTGATTTAGACTGTTAGTATCTCTCATTGAGCAATGAGCTTCTTGAAACCAAGAATCACAAAGTTCTTAATAAAAATAATTCTAAAATGATTTAATAGACTGTTTTCAATATCAAACTAGCACAAATACAAGATTATCTTTAAAATGAACTGCATATCGGTTAACTCATAATGCCATTACAAATCGGACCACTAATGGATTATCAAAAACAGTCTGTAAGTTATGTGATAAAAGAACTATCAGAAGCATGATAATACAGTAGGACTAAGTTGGGGTGTGTGTAAATAGATAGGTTTGTAAGAGTGTTACTACTGTCTTGCCACAGAGCTAGCTTTTATGGTAATATTGGCAGAGCATCTGCTTCGCGTGCAATTTTTCCGAGTTCAAACCCCACTGAGCGTCATCATTTTTCCTAGTCTTTTTACACTGGTGCCATGACCAGGTGGAGGCTGTTTAGCTGAAGTATCTAAGAATCTGGATAGTGGGATATTTGTGGGTGTCCGATATTACGTTGCAGTTTAAGGAGGTATGTAGTAGAACTCAGTTGGGGTGTATGTAAATAGATAGATTAGGCCAAATCAAATTGTATGCATGGTTCCGGATTCCTGGTCGACTCTGTTTTTAAGGGCAGACCCTAAACATTTTAGGCCCCATCCCCACAAAAAAAAAAAAAAAAAAAAAAAAAATCAAGTTAAAATAAGTTTTCTGTCTGTTCTGTACCTAATATCTGGGATGAAAATTTAATTTAATTATAAAGCCCTGCTAATATCAACAAATATATATTTTAGTTAGTTTATTATAATAAGGCTTTAAAGTATTGAGTGAAAAAAAAGGGGCAAAGTATCAATTAAAATATTTTTAGAAAATAAAATATTTTCCCTACCTACCTACCCTATTTGTTTTAGCATGTCATAGGAACCACAAATATTTGGTCTTATTAGTTTCTTGCCACAGCACTAGCTTTTATGCTGATATAGGTACAGCGTCCGCTTCATATGCAATTTTTTATGAGTTTGAACCGTGCTGAGTGTCGTAGTTTTTCCTCATCCGTTTACTTTAACAAAAAAGTCATGAACTCAATGCCCGAGCACACACTGACTTACTTTTAAATCTAACTGATCAGACACCCCAAATGCAGAGCTAGATGTTGATATCACAGAGGCAGTGTGGGCGCGCTGCTGGTCATCTCTTCGTTGTTTACGTCGCATCAGTTTCTTTTGCTGTTGCTCTTGTAAGATCTGAAACTGGTTGCGTAGATTATCTTCAGCTGTTGCCATCTTTGAGCTGTGGCTAATTTCTCTGAAAAAGATAATCATTATAGCTAAAAAATCCTACTGATATATCTGCAAGAAATAAATAATTGTAAATAAATAAAAAGAAGCATATAAATGTATACTTCAATCAACCTGTTCTGTGGCTAGTTTGGCATTACATTTTATTTCATGGTCCCAAGGAAAACAGCATGGAGCAAGGCCAATTGTAAAATAACTAGTCTGGAGAAAAGCCAAGGAATATTTATAAGGCCTAAAAAAAAATATGTGTGTTTCTGGTTTCACCCTGTCAAAAAGTGAGGGTAGATAGGTGGAAAAAGTTTTTTTTTAGATATTTTTTTTTGTATATATTGTTTGCATATATTATGCCATTTTTGTACTAAGGCAACTTTTTGATAACCTTTGCAATCCAGATTAGATGCTTAACAACTCTGGCTAATAAAATTATCATTTGAATAAAAAAAAAAAAAAAAAAAAAAAATTCGCTAAAAATATTTACAGTCAGAGCTCTAACCTTAAACAGTTACAAGTTTTATAACTGCTGGAAGTTATTAAAATGCCAAATTATTATCTCCCTTTGGTTTAGAGTAGCAGATACATTTCCCTAATAACCATTTGTAACCTAAATCAGTTACCAAGATCATTTGCTAATAAATCGAAATAGTTGCCAAATGTGCAGTGTTTATTTATGTCTGAATACTTATTATTAAGGATAAATACATCTTCATCAAGATCCAATTAGCTGTTGTTCACTAATTGTCATGTTGGTGCCTACAAAATGATTTTTAATGAATTTTATTGCATAACAGTAGGTAACTTGAGAGGCTTTGCGCATTGGATTTTCATCGATGCTCATAGAATTTTATTGCATGGTTGCAAAGTTGAATAATCACGTTACCTGGAGAAAATTATATATATACAGGGAAAATTCCTGTACAGAAGATAGAATGCATCTAAACTTGAATGATTTTGTGGTATTAACTGCTTCTGGTTACTATCCCATTTTTAGTTGTTTTTTTAATAACAGTCACAGGTTATGAAAAACGTAACTGTTTAAGGTTAGAGCTTTGACTGATTTAGGGTCGGCGGTGATAAAGTAGGGGACGGTCGGAAAACCGGAAACACACATATTATTTTTTTAGGCCTAACCTTTATTTCCTTTAGAATATAATGATGAGAGCATAAACTCTACACTAATTGCTTAATTAAGATTATTTTAACCAGTCAAAGGTACTCTTTAAATAAACCAGATTATGACAATATTATTTTAACCAACCTAAACTCATTTAATCGTTATTTGGTTTTAATTCAAAATCCTGCTTTAGTTTAAAATTCAGCTTAAGGTGCTAAAATGAGACAGCAGTCATGTTAAATTGCAAGTGTTAATGTATTTTAATGATCACATATTTTTTATGCTCACACAAAGATATAAATATTGCACCTAAAAATAGTTTGCTACTTTTTTCTTCTTACTTTAATATGTAATAGCCGTCATACCATCATATTTGTCAACATGAGTTTTAAAATATAACTGAGAACCTGTTATGGTGCCTACATGTATGTATAGAATAAACAAAATTCGCTTATGGTAACATGGGTAGCTTATTGTCTACGCCCAAAGAAACACTGAAGATTAAATATCCAGTGGTCAGTCTGATGCTTGTATCCTTGACCTCTGGATTCAGAGTCTCCCATGACATCCACTGAACCATGCCTGCTCCTACCAAAAGCCCAAAGGTGAGGAGTTGTGTTTGCCAAGTTGTAAACATATAAATTTGCCTCTTAATCTAGTGGGTTAGATAATTCCCGGTGGGGGTCACGTCCCAGTTTTTTTCAAATTAGCTATCATGCCAAATAAAAATGTTTATCTAAACTATATCAAGGTGTTCAGGTCATATAATAATGTATATGTTCCGATTTAAAGTAAAGATGTAGTAATGGGTTCTTAAAATACCGTGATTGAATATGCGTAAAATGAATTATATAAGTCGGTAACTCTTAATATGATGCTCAAGTTTTGGGGTTTAGCCTGGCCCGTTAAAGCCATTTATATAATTGTGTCTATATAGTTTTGATTCTCAAAATATGTAAGTTATATATATATATATATATATATACCTTGTCGTCAGTAGGTTTAAAAATGGCGTACACATGCTCTCTCAATACCTTATTTGGGCAAGGTATTGTGAAAGTATGCCGTCCTTTTGATGCCCAGCATACAAACTTTAAATGTGGGTTTTGCAGTATACATATATAGGATGTATAGCCGTCAGTCCTGTGTAAAGCCTATAGGGAAAAATGTTACCGAAAATCTAGATATTTCAAAAATTCAAATCTGCATATCACATGTATAAGTGATACAGCAACACTTTATATATCATTGTAAAGGTCTTTCAAAGCTCTAAACATGTATTATAATTACAAAGCAATTAACACATAAATAAAACATAGCCTGAACCCCCTAGTAAGGGAGAACCATACCCTGTGCACATTAAAAGATCTAGATAAACTTCTGTGTTAATCAGCAATACGGAAAGCCCGTAAACCCTTCCTTGGGAATGAGGTATCGTGACCATCAAAATTTATTTCTTGTGTGTGGTATCAGCCGAAAGAAAGGAACATGCTGAAAAACAATGTAGGAATCTGCTGAAATTGTGGGAGGGAGAAGGACTCAGTATCCCTTGGACATATCCTGCAGTTGCTGCTCAACCTGACATGTATGGACCTTTGTCTGTTGTGTTTTCCCTATTTCATGTTATGAAGATTATTTATCTAGTAATACACTCAGGCAGTCAGGGGCACAGACTAACTCTGGGCCCCTGACTTCGAATTTTTAGGGGCCTAGCCCAAAAGTTGGGGGCCCAACAAAATATAATTTTATTTTACCACTCTGGTGCATAATTTATGAACAATTGTCACTGCAACATATTAAAACAATTATCTGCTATCCTTTTACTTACCCCACCCACCAAATTCTCACGGAATGAAGATATTTTTTATCAACAAACTCATAAAAAAATACTTCTATTAGAGAAATCGCATATGGTCAGTTGCTTTATCGACATTTAATGACTGTATCATTCAAAATACTTCGTTTCACAGGAATAATACACATAAAACCTCGAACATTTCAAGATGAATATTTTGGTCGCGACAACAAAATAGTCCGGCAGTAAATTGATTCTTTATTCTAATTGGTTGGATTTTATTTTGTTGAACCGAACGTGCAAAAATCAACGGAAAGGAAATTTAATGGCACACACTATTACTTTGCCAATCTCCACGCAGAGTTATCTGCGCTCAATCTCTACCCAGAGTACACTCGTCCCTCATTTCACTCATTGTGTCCGCCAGGTTCGCTGCGCTTTGCCTATCGTCAGTTGTGACGTAGCCGGTGTATGTATAGAATGCATTTCACTTTGTCAACGTCAAAGGAAGTAGGGCGAACGGTTAGGTCACGTGATTATTCAAAAACGTCATGACGATGATTTTGCGTGATCTGCAAAGATAAAATATAGACCTATAATAATTAATTTCAATGGTGTTTTTTTTATGAGTTATTTTTTTTTATAGTAATTTTCTGCTATCGAGCTGCTATTGAAATGTTTACATATGCGTATCATAGAGGAGAACTAAGTACGTAGTTTTGTAGTAAAATAGTTCCGATTAAAACTAAATTGTTTTCGTGCATTATTTCAAATCTTGCAACATCTAATCTGCAGATATTCTGAAAATATATTTACACAAGAAATAAATAAGTTTTAGGCAAACATATTCCAATTTAACAGGTTTTACCAAAATCTTGTAATTTAGTCGTTAGCAGAGATACATGTGAGTGCAAGGAACGATAACTCTGCGTGGAGATTGATATGCACTCCCCCATGTACGCTGGGTAGAGATTGTTACTTTGCTACTCCTGTGCATAGTCAATGCTCTGCCTGTGCAGAGTCAATGCTCTGCACACGCAGAGTCAATGCTCTGCACTCTGTCTGCACTCTGCACTCCTGTGCAGAGCATTGTGGGAGACCAGGGAACCAAAATATTACTTTGCCTCAACACGTTAGTCTCTTAATCACCCCCGTTATCCGGATAAAACCACGTCGGAGCGATACGACGAAAGCGGATCACCCGACAGTGAAACTATTTCCTTGTTATGTCTAAAAAGTAATGTTTGTGGACACGTATTACTAAACGTATTTTCCAATCAGACTTTTATGCGATATTTCAAGGATTTGTACAATAAGCTTATTGTACAAATCCTTGGATATTTGTTTGTTAATATTTACATTCTTAAAAAAATAAATATGGAGTTAGAAATATTGTTAGTTACAAAATCAGCTTTTTAATGCGAAAGTCTATTGATAAAGTCCTTCTAAGTTGCAGGAAACAGTTTCTTTCTTTGTTTATTAGCGATTTGTAATATCTTTTGTAACGGCTTCCTCTAGATAGCAACATAGTTTGCATGTGTTAAAACACCCGAGTATGAATGAAGTATTGCGTGGTGTCACAATTTTAGGTTACGGTTGACGGCGGATAAAAACAACTGGTGATACGGACGAAATCGCAGTCCGGATAAAACGAACAATGGTGAATATTATAGGATTTCATTATTTTTGTCATATTGCATAGGCGTAGGAGCCTGTGGTGGGTGGTGGTGGTGGTGGTTGGGGGGGGGGGGGGGGCGGCAATGGGAGCCCGACCAACCACCCCGCCCTGATGTTCAGAGTTGGGGAGGCAGAGTATGCTCCCCCCACCCCCAATAATTTGAGGGAAAAAATGGCTAGCTTTCCGACCAGTGCCCCACCCCACCCCGCCCCGCCATGTTAATTGTGGGCATAAGCGTCGAAATTCATCACATTAAAAGGAAATATGTAAATAATGTAACGAAAATAACAACACGTTTTAATATACACATTACAGCCTGTAACTGTATGCGAGTTACTACTAGGTTGTTATACTCTGATGATGAGGTGCACGTGCACTAATTGCAAATTCAATGCTAAAGGTTGTGTTGGTGTAGGTCACTATATATGTTCTTGATTTATTTGCCAGATGGTTGGTTGGTTGATCGGTCGGTCGGTCGGTCGGTTGAATGGTGTCCTGGGCTATGCAGTACTAGAACTATATGTACCTAGCCATCCACAAGAATCAACATTTCCTGACGTACAAGTCAAGCTCCCAGTGAGATTCGAACCCGCAGCGGTGAGAGACCAGTTTCAAACGCTCAACAAAGTTAACGACCAGCGAACGGACGGACGGACGGACGGACGACGGACAACTCGTCACCCATAAGCTCTAGAGCTAAAAATGATATCAAATACTTTTAATTTCATATAAGAGCTTAAATAAGTGAATAATATACTCCGAGTTCGTCTTATCATTTGTGTTTTGTGCTCCGAGCGTGGTCGTATCATAACCCGTCGTAAGTTGTATCCATTTTTCCTTATACCCCTCCCTCAACCTTCCCCCCCCCCCCCCCCCCCTTTGCTATTTAAACACGCTCTACGTGGCTTAAACTTTTAAATGCATGATTGTTATACATTTGTCTTGCAAATATAGTGATCAACGTCGTTCTCGGAAGAAATAAGGCTCGAACTATCGAGATACAGTCCAAATGAAATGATGTTTCAATACCGATTGCATAACTTACTGAACGCCATGTTGAGGGGGTTTGCAAGCGTCTGACCACAGTAAAGGGCCCAATTGACCTCAAAGGGTTCGCCTTCTCAGTTAGCGAGATCCCCCTGGGGAGTCGTACCCCGAGTGTTTTTTTATGCATATTACAGTATATTTTAACGGATTATTATGTGTGTATATCCTTAATACTGTACTTACACCAAGCTCACATTAGAGTAGGCGGTTGTTTCTAAACAATGTATAGTGTACTCAACTATATTATGTGAAACACTAATATGTGAGCTGTATCTGTATTGACCTTACAGACTACCTTCCCCGTGTTTTAGTCACGGAGGCAGTATAATACTTTAGCTAAGTTATGTTAAAATCTCTTATAAAGTATTTTAACTAAGACAACAGTGTCTACTTTACCAGGAAAACAATATCCTGTATGCAAAAGATCTTTCGGAATAAAAATTCCTTCTTCAGCTGCCATAAAGAGGCACCGTTGTGTTACTTAAATATTTGGCGTTTTAGCCCGTGTACACGTATATCCACCCTTGTGAATTTTACATGTGTATTCTCTACCAGTATATGTTAAACTGTGTGTATCGTGTGTCACCGTGGACTATGTATTTGTATATATATTCTCACTTCCAATCTTTACATGTATGTGTTAGATCGTTTTCACACTCATTTAGTATCAGAATACTAGAAGTTGGCCTCTGCCGATCGAGTAGTGTATGCTGTTACAATCACCTACTGAACATTCTCTGTTTTCAGTGTATTGTAAGTTTGTTGCAATTTGTTTTATTGTAACAGTTACTGCGTGTTGTAATTGCTTTGAGTTTGTATGCTATTTTATTACAATTCTCCAGTTCTTGACCTGGCGAGATTTTCGTGCATTCGTATAATCTCTTTGTGTAATAAATACTCTAAGCTACACTCAATTGGGTAACACTAATAGTCGATTCTAATAGTTAACCAATCTTCAATATTCTCTACTTTAAAGAGCTGGTCTTCAAACCATCACATTCACCTATAGTGAATTATGTGTTCGTGTATATACACTGTATATTGCGTGTTTGTTATACTTTCTATTCGCAAGCAATTACGAGTTTTGTTTACTGTTTCTATTGCTTGTATATCTGATTTCAATTTCACCAAGGGTTTAAATGATTTTTCAGAGTGTTTGTCGAGTGATAACTCAACTGTGTGTGTATATACACTGTATATTGCGTGTTTTTTTACCGCTTAAATATACTTTTTGTTCGCAAGCAATTACGAGTTTGTATACCGTTTCTATTGCTTGTATATCTGATTTCAATTTCACCAAGGGTTTAATTGATTTTCAGAGGAGTGCTATAGTCGAGTGAGATTAAGATTTATTAGGGCATAGCTACCAAGGCCCAACTGAAGTCAAGACAAGAGTGGGATGGGGCCCAAGGGGTGATTGTCCCTTGGTTAAGGGGTCAGAGGGGTGAAGTCCACTAAAGTCCGTGACTGTCTGCTGTTGAATTTCATGAATTTTAGTTCAGATGTATATTCGTAATACTGTTTATATAATAATACATCTTAATTAAATTCACTTTAAGTCACAATATAAAACTACTTAAAACTATATAATTTTTTTTTAAAAAATGCTATAAAATATACTAAATTTTATTAGAAAATTCACAATTTTTTTTAATTTGATCAACTTTTCAGAACGTGTGAGAACGTACATACATATGTAGGAGGCCATGATGTCCGCGTTTGTCTTGGTGTCCGCGGATACTACGGTCTAGGCTTAGGAGGCCATGGTGTCCGCGCCTGTCATAATATGGTCTAGGCGTAGGATGCCATGGTGTCCGCAAGGCCATTGTGTCCGCAGCGGACGTCTCAACGTTGTTATCGAGTGTAAGGTGGTATTATAACGTAATGGGTGAAGACATGACATTACTGAATGCGTAAATCGAATTTAATTGCATCTTGTTTAATGGCTCAATAACACATTATAGGTTATTTAGAGCCGCGTCAGAGAGGGGGATGAATGTGGTATTAAAGCTTAGTGAATGATGAAATAATGACTAAATGAGGAAATTGAATTGAATTGAATCTTGTTTAAAAGCTCATAAACACACTATTGGTTATTTCGAGCCGCCCCAGAGATTAAGGTTGGTATTATATCTTACTGAGTGGGTCGGTGGTGGGGGGATTGAATTGATTTGAATATTGTTTAATGGCTCATCAACACCATATATATCATTTAGAGCCGCCCCAGAGAAAGTGGAAGGTGGTATTATAACTTATTGTGTGGTAAAATAATGACAAATAAGTCAATTGAATTGAACTGAACACATTATAGGTTATTTAGAGCGGCCCCAGTGAGAGGGGAATGTGGTATTATAACTTATTGAGTGTTGAAATAGTGACTAACTTATAGAATGGGGGAAATTGAATTGAACTGAATATTGCTTAACGGCTCATCAGCACATTACAGGTTATTTAGAGCCGCCCCAGAGCATACATATTAATTGATGCCTATACCCCAGAGAGAGTGGAAAGTGGTATTATAACGTATTGAGTTGTGAGATAATGACTAAATAAGGAAATTGAATTGAACGGCTCATCAACACATTATATGTTAATTAGAGCAACCCAAGAGAGAGTGAAACTACACTATTAGGTGTAAACGCACGGTAAAATCAAGAGTCACATCCTTAAGTCTTGACAGCGGATTGTCAGCTAACACCGTTCATTACTCGCACCGACTAAACTAATGTGACAGTGTGCATAACTAAAACATTTATTTTTTTCAATTATTTCCATTAAAGGTAAAAATTCTTTATTATTAAAAAATGAGCTTTCGGATGTAACTTTCTCACGAGAGTCTTGCTTTTTGCTTTTAAATACGTTTGTGGATCACAATGGCCTTTGTCCCTTTACTCCTTGATTCATTTACCGTAATATATATGATATTAATTGTAATACGGCACAGGGGTAACAAGTATAATTTCGTTGCTACACATGCATGTACAATAACAAGTAAGCTTGATCATGGGACCGTGATTGTCTGGAGCCGCTTGAACGGACTAGATCCAATTTCATTATTTTCTTAGCAGAGATGTTAAGATTTTATCTTATTTTCAGTAGGTGATAACATTTGTGTTACTCGGTTTTTATCCTTAGGTTCTATAGTAAAATAAAAATCTTTGGCAGAGTAAAAAGACGATACTTTTCAAGATCTTGATTTTGAAAGATAAATATATTGAATCAATTTGTATGAATGTGCATGAAATATGCAGGGTTTTTAAAAGAATCACACTGTAGATGAAAGAAGCATACTGTAGATACCTTAATTTTAACAGTAACATTGGTTGAACATAAGGATAAAGACCGAGTTTATCACCTACCAGAATGTAAAGGTATATCTAATTTCTGGTCACTGACTGGTCAGTTTTTTATGGAATGGCGAGTTGTCCGTCCGTTAACTTTCCGTCGTCCGTTCGTCCGTTAACTTTTACCTCATTAAGACGATAGAGCCTTCATTTTTCATCCGATCTTTACCAAACACTACCAGATTGTTAATATCAATGAAAGCTTGGACAAGTTTGAAAACCAGCTAGATCGGACAAGTTTCAGCGGAGACATGTCCTTGATTTAGATAAAAATGCTATATTTTGTCTCGTTAAGACGATAGAGCCTCCATTTTTCATCCAGTCTTAACCAAACTTTACCAGATTGTAATGAAAGCTCGGAGAAGTTCGAAGACCAACCAGATCAGTCCAGTTTCAACGGAGTTATGGTCCTTGATTTAGATAAAAAATACTATATTTTGTCTCGTTAAGATGATAGGGGCTTCATTTTTCATCCGATAATATCAATGAAAGCTCGGAGAGGTTCGAAGACCAGCCAGATCAAACCAGTAACAACGGATTTAGTTATTTTATTATAATTTGCTTCGTTAAGCCGATAGGACCTTCGTTTTTCATCCGATCTTTACCAAACTTTGTCAGATTGTTAATATCAATAAAAGCTCGGAAAAGTTCGAAAACCAGCCAGATTGAACCATTTACACCGGAGTTATCGCCCTTGATTTTCCGATATATGCTATATTTTGCCTCGTTAAGACGATAGGGCCTTCATTTTTATCCGATCTTTACCAAACTTTACCAGATTGTTAAAATCAATGAAATCTCAGACAATTTTGTAAACCAGCCAGATCGGACTAGTAACTGTGGAGTTATGGCCCTTGATTTAGTTAAAAATGCTATATGTTGCCTCGTTAAGACGTATAGGGCCTTCATTGATCATCCCATCTTTTCCAAACTTTGCCAGATGTTAATATCAATGAAAGCTCGGACAAGTTCGAAAACCAGTCATACTAGACCATTTACGCCGGAGTTATGGAGCTTGATTTTCTGAAATATGCTATAATTTTGGCCTCATTAAGACGAATGGGCCTTCCTTTGGTCGGATTTCAGTGAAACGTTGCAGGGATGATCAGTATTAAGCCTAGTTGTACATATAGTCACCGTGTTCCGGTTGAATGAATTTGGTGAAGTTATGGCCCTTTAAAGGTTTTACTAGACAATATTTGTCCTGACTAGTTCTCCTGAACCCCTGGACGGATTTAAACAATTTTTTAAGGGAAGATCA
Source organism: Cyrtodaria siliqua (assembly GCA_037043455.1). Classification (NCBI taxonomy): domain Eukaryota; kingdom Metazoa; phylum Mollusca; class Bivalvia; order Adapedonta; family Hiatellidae; genus Cyrtodaria; species Cyrtodaria siliqua. The sequence continues at coordinate 690,616 of JAWPHD010000023.1, read as the reverse complement.
GTTCCAGGTCTAGTTGTGCATATCATCGCCGTGTTCCAGTTGAATAATTGTTGGCAGAGTTATGGCCCTTTAACGGTTTTATTACACAAACTTTGGCTGGACTAGTTCTCCTGAACCCCTCGCCGTATTTCAGCGTCAATAGTTGTGCATTTCATGGTCATTTTCCGGTTTACAAATACATGTATATTTTTGGCGGAGTTATGACCCTTTATTTCTTTTGCTACACAAACCTTTTCCGGGCTAGTTCTCCTGAATCCCTAGCCGGATTTCAACGAAAGTTGTCAAGGATGATCGGTATCAAGGCTAGTTGTGCCTATCATCGCCATATTCCGGTTGAATGAGTTTTGGCAGAGTTATGGCCCTTTAAATGTTTTATTACATAAACATTGTCCAGATTAGTCTCTTATGAACTCCTTGCCGGATTTCAATGAATCTTGCCGGGTATGATCAGTACCAAGCCTAGTTGCACCTGTCATTGCCGTGTTCTGGTTGAATAATATTTGGCCCTTTTAAGGTTTTAATGCACAACCTTTGTCCCAACTAATTCTCCTGATCCCCTGCCCGGAATTCAACGGATCTTGACAAGGATGATTAGTACCAAGCCTAGTTGAGCATTTCATTGTCGTGTTCCAGTTGAATAAATGTTGGCAGAGTTATGAGCCATTGGTTTTCATACTCTAACTTTGTACAGACTTGTTCTCCTGATCCTCTGACTGGATTTCAACGAAACTTGGCAGGAATGATCAGTAACAAGCCTAGTTGCATTTATCATCGACATGTTTCGGTTGAATGGTTTTTGAAAGAGTTATGGACCCTTATACATAAAACTTTACCTTTAACTAGTAGAGCGTCTGCGGTTGATTTATATCAGTCTTTACATTTTCGGGAACTTCTGAAGATTGTGGTTCGTTTTGACATGAATGGCTGCGATCAAGCACAGATAAGTCGGTCGTTTCGGCGGTATTTCCCACCATCAGCTGTTTCCAAAATGAATGACCTGTCTGAGTGCTTGCTGCCAATAACAGCCTGCTTCCATCGTTTGCCCATGTGTAGTCTTACTTTATTACCCACGTGTAGATCGGGTAACGATTTTGTAGAAATTCTTTCTTGTTCCTCCATTCTCAATAGTTCTCTCTTAAAACGTTCATTTAGAGCAATGAGGACTTTTCTCGGGGGATTAACTACCGGCATTGCGTATAGGGTTTCAAGTGAAGATTTACGGTACCCGGAAAGAGACCAACGCCATCTAAGACATTAGAAAACTGCTTCAAAATGTCTGTATTGCGGCCAGTCTCGCAACCAGCAGGAACAGCAATTGCAGCAATTGCACTGTCAATGGAATGTGTCAGCTTGAATCAATTTACATCCTAGTCAGGACATCGCTACTCATGACAGGAAGTACCTGGTAAGACTACAGATACAAAGGGCGCAACTTCGATATAAGGACAGGAAATATAGATATATCTACATACTTGTTTCTGTATTTAAGTTCAACTTAAATCAGAGTCGAATACACCTTCATACATTCTTTTGGGTCGAAGTTTACCGAGAGAAAAAGAGAATTTCCAATGTCACATAGTGCGGTTTGAAAATGCAAATGTCTTGCCGGGTTTGCAGTGTAACCTTGGTTTAAAGAGCCGCCTCATGATCAAATACGTTTCCGCTGAATTAGTTATACTAATACGCATACAGTCGCCATTAAAGGGGAGCATGGAAATCTTGATTTTATTTTAAACTCGCGGAGTCTCGTTAGTTGTTTTTTTACATTACTTGAATTGTTTCAATCGTTACTATTAATTGTACTAATATTGCAAAGCAAATTGTTTTTAGCATATTGCTAACTGTTAATTCTATTGCAAAAACAATATACTTAAACCGTTGTTAGAATATCCTGGGATGAAATTTACATATTAGGCCCTGGAATAACCAACAAACAATGAAGAACCAAACTTTTATTTAAGTATATGCTAGATTTATACATCGAGTTGCTAATTGTAATTCTTTAAAGAAACTAACTCTTCAACTGACGGCAAAATTGCACTACAATCCGTTTATCAAAACTCTGGCCAGGTGCTCAGGTCATATAATAATGTACATTTGTCGATTAAAAGTATGAGTTTATTCAGGGTTCTTTAAACTACCCATGGTTGAATATTCGTAACATAAATTGTGAGTTGGTAACTCTTAATTCGATTTTGGGGTTTTGGGGTTTGGTCTAGCTGATTTAAGCCGTTTAAACTTTGTCTATATAGTTTCTACAAATAGGTAAATTATATATATATATTCTAGGGTCCGTATTCATAAAGCAACGTAAATAGAAAATATTACTTAAGTCAAACTTTAAGATTTTCACATACTTTTAAATATCCATATTAACCTCTCAGGGACACTACAAACCGGCTGTTTTTAGATAAATATTTAGCTGTAGGTTTTATTTATCCATAACCTTATTAACAATATTAAGAAAAGTCTTAAATCGATAGAAAAATGTTTTAAAAAATATGATTAAGTTAATATATTACTAAGCAGCTTCATGAGTACGGACCCTGGTCGTCAGTAGGTTTAGAAACGGTGTACATATCTTACTGTTGTTAGCGGCATAGAAACGGTGTACATATCTTGCTGGTGTTAGCGGCATAGACACGGTGTACACATCGTGCTGTTGTTAGTGGTATAGACATGGTGTACATATCTTGCTGTTGTTAGTGGCATAGAAACGGTGTACATATCTTGCTGTTGTTAGTGGCATAGAAACGGTGTACACATCGTGCTGTTGTTAGTGGCATAGACATGGTGTACATATCTTGCTGTTGTTAGTGGCATAGACATGGTGTACATATCTTGCTGTTGTTAGTGGCATAGACATGGTGTACATATCTTGCTGTTGTGAGTGGCATAGACATGGTGTACATATCTTGCTGTTGTTCGTGGCATAGAAACGGTGTACACATCGTGCTGTTGTTAGTGGCATAGACATGGTGTACATATCTTGCTGTTGTTAGTGGCATAGACATGGTGTACATATCTTGCTGTTGTTAGTGGCATAGAAACGGTGTACATATCTTGCTGTTGTTAGTGGCATAGAAACGGTGTACACATCGTGCTGTTGTTAGTGGCATAGACATGGTGTACATATCTTGCTGTTGTTAATGGCATAGACATGGTGTACATATCTTGCTGTTGTTAGTGGCATAGAAACGGTGTACATATCTTGCTGTTGTTAGTGGCATAGACATGGTGTACATATCTTGCTGTTGTTAGTGGCATGGAAACGGTGTACATATCTTGCTGTTGTTAGTGGCATAGAAACGGTGTACATATCTTGCTGTTGTTAGCGAGCAACAGCGGCATAGAAACGGTGTACATATCTTGTTTTTGTTAACGAACAACAGTGGCATAGAAACGGTGTACATATCTTGCTGTTGTTAGCGAACAACAGCGGCATAGAAACGGTGTATATATCTTTCTGTTGTTAGCGAACAACAGTGGCATAGAAACGGTGTACATATCTTGCTGTTGTTAGCGCGGCATAGAAACGGTGTACATATCTTGCTGTTGTTAGCGCGGATAGAAACGGTGTACATATCTTGCTGTTGTTAGCGCGGCATAGAAACGGTGTACATATCTTGCTGTTGTTAGCGCGGCATAGAAACGGTGTACATATCTTGCTTTGTTAGCGGGATAGCTACTTTAATACCAGTTTAATTAAAAACTGCTGTAGTTAATTATCCGGTCGCAAACGTATCTCATCTACTCAGATACTCATATGAATTGAATTGAATGTTGTTAAACGGCTCATAATCACATTGGTTAGATATGTTATCTGGAGCTCTCCTATGTTTCTTGAACGTGATCGAAAGATATGAACATTATATCCACAGTTTTCAATATGTGTATTACAATTACTTACATACTATTTGAAATGATATATACTCAACAAAAAAAAGAAACTTCCGCAACTTTACCCATACATGTAGACACAATGAAAATATATTTTGTTTGGTCTTATATGTTAATACTTTTGTTAAAAGGCCAGCACTGTCATGAAAACAATTTTCCTTGAATCAAACTTGTACGCAAAGTTATTCCCCTTGTTTTGGCTCGAACATCATTTCCGGATGTTGTGGTTTAAACTTTGATTTAACACAGTTTTGTTCTATTGAAATAAACTGAAGATAACCTCAGCACCAAAAAAACAGAGAAAGTAAGCTGACCTGTTCACTCACTTTGCGCCATACAGCTTTCAAGAATGAATTTTTCAGATTACCTCCCTTTATAATACAAATATAGTGATTTCGCAATTTGAATATTATATTATAATATTATAATATGTTTTAGCAGCAACACACTAACTCTGGTTTTTGACGATAATTAATATTGATCAGAATGGTTGAGTGATAAGTATAAAATGATGAAATTGTATCTAGATTGGTGTACAAAGTATAACAAAGTCAACCCTATGCAAATCACAGCTTAAAATGCGGAAGTTTCTTTTTTTGTTCAGTATACATATACAACATGGATTTTTTTTTCCAATTTATATTCGGACTCCTCCACAGGGAAGGGGACTTACAGTCAAATTTGGTCAGCGACTCAGCATGCATTGTTATTGTTTCCTGGCAAACTAAACTCGCCTCCTGAATCAGTTGAGGGATGGATTTGGTACAGTGGTTGCTTAGGATTTTTAAATGACAACTTAGGTTTCGAGTACAGTGTCTGAACCCTGGGTCCAGAGGTCATGTTCAAAAGTTTGAATTCAACAAAATGCACATTACGGCTACAGTTTTCAAAATGTTTAATGAACTGTCATTGTATTCTTATAGTTTCCTTGTATCCTGTCAACTATTACGGCAGTTAAAGCAGTGTGTTCATATCTGACACAGTGGTTGCCTAGTATGTGTATGTGGCAGCGAAGGGCATGTATTTGTGATGGGCCATCATCGGCTTTGCTCTAGTTATTAGTATACGTAGACATTCATGGAGTTTGTAATAGTTCCATCCTTTTAACACTCATTAATAACGACTGTGTGCGATTAGATCGAGAGGGGTTCAAATCATATATATACGTGTTGCGTCCCTTTTGTTGTGAAACGCCATTTAGGGGCATAATTGACAGCTGGAGCTTCGTCGGGGCATTATTGACAGGAGGGGCTTAAACAACAGCGAGTGATTTGAACCCTACTGATTAGATCTGATTCGGGAATACGTGTCTTAGCTTAATTTTAATATGTACTCATCCCCGACTAAATGTGTAAAATTACATCTATACAATTATATGGTGGTAGCTTAGTTTTAATGCTGTGGTTATGAAGATATCCGACGTTCTATTCATTTTCTTTTGAGCTAACCTTAAATGTATATGTAGGTGGTGAACAATTGAATAGATTGAAGCTCAGTAGCTTTGTGATACAAGTGGTCCAAATATACAACATACATAAAGTCGAGGCAAAGCATTGACTTGTAGGGTTAATTTATTTTCATCTAAACTATTATAAAAAAAAATTAATTCATACAGGGTTCATATTGCTATCAGTTTGAACATATAATTAAACAAATAGTAGTAAGATAACAACCAAAAAACACACACAAGAATTACCATTAGCTTTAAAGCGACATATGAGTTAATATTATAATGACTTATCCAGACCAAACTGACAATTAAATTGGACGTTTATGGGGCCTAATATCATGCACGTATTCATATTCAGCTGAAACTGGTTATGATTGTTTTATTCGTATTTGAAATGTTACCTAATGCTTCCAGATCGACTGCAGTCCCTTTAAAGAAGAGTAAACGTACGTAATTATTGTAACATCAACATATCCAATATATTTTCCACCTCATTTTATTCCGGGCTTCATTCATTATGAGCTATCCTTTGGTTAAAAAATAGTTTTGCGTAATTTCTTATTCATAATTCTACTTTTACGTAAAATGTGACATTGTTTTCAAAATCTGTGATACTAAACTAAATACATGTATTAGCGAAATGCATGTCACAAAAAACAAACACCATTGCTAAAACAAATTGCGAGAAAGCATAACTTTACAGAATCTAGGAGTAGCGTATCGTCATGTAATTGTCATCTAACATCTCTAAAACGTTTTATGACTCATGAATGTTCAAGGTTAGCTAACGATAGGTTTGTTTTTGCTCAGGTTAAACATAGAAGTGAGCGACAATATACGCTGGTGTCGTGTGTTGCCTATCTATTTGTTTAACCAGTGATCTTATATAGATTGTATAAGAGGCATTTATTTATGCATTCAACAATGACGAATATGGTATGTAAGTATATAGGGAAAATATTTTGTATAAAATGTAGAACCAACGCATTCAATATTTTCTGTCATCGTATCATATTTCCGAGCGTTTGTATTATCGATAACGGAATGAACCGACATGTAATTTATAGGTCAGTGAAATCATTTAACCAGTGAAAGTTGATAAGTAAATGAACATAACTCTAAACGATTAGGATCTCAGAAATCGATATCTTGACAAGGCAACATGAATACAAATTATAATCACAGATTCAACGGGGATATACTCAGATGTCAAGTTCAATGTCTTCCAATATTTTCGCTGTACAAGGATGATGGATTATATCATCATGTTCCCCGACGCTCTCTTGTGTCTTGTCTCGGATCGATGACGATGGTGCTTTTCGCCGCCTGTGTGATGCTGCTGCTGCACTTGACCCTCTCTGGCGTAGTGGAATGTTTAATGTATTTCTGTTATACGCATCCGTATGTAGATAACATTTCCTGTACTTACAATTGCAAATTGTTTTTCGAATATTTAGCCTTTCAAAAACGGTAACCTTATCCGATATATGATTGTCAGACTCGCCACTCTCGGTCTTTGGCAACCCCTGATTATCAAACTTGTCATTTGTTTGAAAGAGTGTCGATTTACCTTCATCGCCTCCATCACTTACATATTCCCGGTTGTCTGAATCGTATTTAGCTTTATTTAATACTCTCGGAGGACCTAATCTTTTCTTAAGCCTTTCAATAAGTTTACTCTCCGTAATACTAAAGTCCAAATCGTCCCAAATTCTTACAAATGCTCGTAAACGCATATCCTTTATTTGGGTGGAAACCAACGAGTTAAAGTTTACAACTATTATTTTCTTTGTTGCATCTGCGGCGAAATTGCTCCATATAGATTCGAATTCAAGAATTGTGTTAGGATCATTAAAATACTTGTCACAAAGAAAGATGGTATAGTTTTTGCTTTGTGCGATTGCTGTGGTCAAAGTCTCTTCCTGTTGTGATCCATACGGCATACTAAACCAGGGAATGAACATGGAATAACCAGCCCGATCCAGAGATGGTTTTATATCGTGGTCAATCCAATCAACTATAGATTCATTGTCCTCACAATAGGATAAAAATACGTCATATCCTTCTTCATTATTGCATTCATGTTTATTAACGAGTTTTCGTTTCAACAACATAATCTCAAATCGAAAATAATACAGCAAAACCGATATAAACATAAGACTACTTATGACTGCTAAAGCAGCAATTCCTGAAAAAACAGTAACATAGTTCGTGTCCTCTTTCTTACAACTCAAATACTCGGCGGTTAACATTTCCGCAGCAAACACTTCGTCACGTACAGAACAGTATAAACGACCTTGACTGTTATGTATACGTATCCAGTCACCAATCCACAGGTTATCACAGTTACACGGTATCGGATTGATTCCAAACCGTATAACATTTGGATCTAGCAGCTGGAAACTTCGAGGCAACATTGTCAACTGATGGTCTGATATATTAATGTGAATATCATTTACTTTAGCGGCAATATTGGAACTAACATAATCAATGCGGTTACCAGTGAAATCAACATAAGCAACTCTGTCGATATAATTGCGATCTTCAAATCTAGTGATGTAGTTATCATCAACGTAAATATCGAGTTTAATATTGTTCCACAGACCAATAGGTAAGTCCGATGGCATCTTAGTAAGACCAGCCCCACTACAATTGACGATGACTCTGCCGTGACTTGGATTGTCAAGACAGAGACATTTAGCCGGGCAGTTCACTATTATATCACATGTGAGTTCGACAAATTCACCACTTAATAAAATACTTGTTAAGTTCTTTCCCTTCATTCTTTCTGGACTAATGCAAATAAACGAAACTGAAACACCTAGATTCGGCCAAAACCGGGAAATGTTCTTACCTAGACCCATAAACAATGGATACAAATTACAATCGCATTTAATGGCACTTTCATCCATGTACATATGTCCTTCAAAGTACTTTGCAAGCATCGAGTAATCGTTAAGTCCTAGAGATGTAAAGTTCATCGGTAGATATCCCATTGTATGGTTGAAATTTATATCGCCAGGTCCGTGCATAACTCCTTCCTTTAGCTGAAAATTCAGCAGATTAGATTGCCTTGTAATGTTACACCCTTCGTAGCTGACGCTACAAAATGGACCGGGTCGTATTATGTTTGTAACATCAACATTTGTTATTTCGTTGTATGAAAAGTCCGTTAAAAATATATTTCCGTGCTTTATTTGAATAGTATTTGGATCCAAATTTTCAATTAGATTTTTAGATAATGTTAATATTCTTAAGAACATCATATTAGTAAATGTGTCGTTTTCAATGTGTGTTATTTTATTTTCATCCAACATCAGAGTGTCAAGCATCGTCAGACATCGTAGTTCTCCGATAGTATTGATCCGATTCTTTCGAAAGTCAACAGTCACTAGCTTGTTCGCCCATTTACAAATGTTCGCCGGAACTGACGTCAACCGACCGGAAGAATGGACCAGTTCATAAACGGTTGCGTTTTTGATTCTACCATTTACCACCAGGGCTGTACCGTAAATGTCTATGTTTTCAACAAAGAGCTGGCCAATAACAACATCGCATTGTGCCGGATTTATTTGCCAACAAGGTTTGGAATTGCAACTACAACAACGATCAGGATGTGCATCCGTAGCACAATCAGTCGGACAGTAGAGATCATCTCTTACACTCCATGATGGTGACCATTTGTTGTATCCAGGAATGGTAACATTCGTCGATATTTGACTTTCAACCATGCATATGCTTATCATTTGAATTGATAGACATACAGTAATCACTGTATTTCTACTCGCGAAAGTCATCGTTATCCAAAGGAATAGCTAATCGTAATCAGAACAGAATACAAGTTAACTCTATAAGCAAATGCGTTCGTTCCAATCCTTTTTCACATTTTATATTATGTACATTTTCACCGATTGTATAAATATTGGAAATAAAATAAGTTTAAACCAACAGTGAACACCGAAGAAGCATTCAGGTGAATTAAATCGATATTGATTATAAACCTCAATAAGACGTAATTTACGTTCCAATCCTTTTTCACATTTTATATTATGTACATTTTCACCGATTGTATAAATATTGGAAATAAAATAAGTTTAAACCAACAGTTAACACCGAAGAAGCATTCAGGTGAATTAAATCGATATTGATTATAAACCTCAATAAGACGTAATTTACACTCAAAATAGAACTATGACTAAGTACATATCGAAGGGGCTTTCCCGGGGACATAATGTTTTATCAATCTCAGGTTACTAATACGAAGGGGGCTTTCCCGGGGACATAATGGTTTACCAATCTGAGGTTACTAACACAGACACGTTATTTGTATTGTATAAACTAATGTAGATTTTTAAACCGTTATAACGCCATGTTTTCCTTAACTTCCTGTAGAAGCATGATATCCACACGTTTACGCTATTATCTATCTATCTATCTATCTATCTATCTATCTATCTATCTATCTATCTATCTATCTACCTATCTACCTACCTACCTACCTACCTACCTACCTCTACCTACCTTCCTACCTGCCTACCTATCTATCTGTATATACTGCTATACTCCCCTCGCGGGTATTTTAAGCAGGAAAAAGTGCGTTTGTCTGTGAGAATAGTGAAAAAAGTTAAAGGTAGATAGATAAGACTATCTAAGTGAAAAAATGAAGTAAAGGAGTGTTAATAGGAGAAATAAAAAAAGAGTTTAAAAACAACAACTTCCGGATCTCAATGGTGATTCAACTGGCTGACTGACTGCCTAAACAGATCTATGTTTGGCAGGACAGCAATACTATGAGGAAGCGAATTCCATAGTGTGACTGTGTGAGGAAATAAAGAAATACCTGGCTCTATTTCAAATTAGTAATGGTTTAAGTTAAATATAAAGTTTGTTAAATTATATCATTTGATTATAACATAGAGAAGGAGTGCAATCCTATAGTCCCAACGGCCATAATCCTATAGTCCCAAGGGCCATAATTTCCAAAAATTGTTTTAGGGTCATCACAATACTTATCACAAAGAATGACGGTATATTTTTTGTTTTGTGCGATTTCTGTGGTCAACGTTTCTTCCTGTTGTGAACCGTAGTTAAAATTAAACCAGGGGATGAACATGGAGTAACCAGCCCGATCCAGGGATGCTTTTTTATCGTCTTGAATCCAATCAAATACTTGAGTCGTTGTCCTCAAAAAATGACAGAAACACGTCATAACTTTCTGCATTACTGCATTTATGTTACGAGCTTTCTTTTCAGCAACATACTCTCATAACGGAAATAATACAACAAACCTGACCTACACATAAGACAACTAATAACCACTAAAGCAATAATTCCTACAATAATAGTACTATAGTTCGTGTCCTCTTTCTCGCAATTCAAATACTCGGCGGTTAACATTTCCGCAGCAAACACTTCGTCACGTACAGAACAGTATTAATGACCTTGACTGTTATGTATACGTATCCAGTCACCAATCCACAGGTTGTCACAGTTACACGGTATTGGATTGATTCCAAGCCGTATAACATTTGGATCTAGCAGCTGGAAACTTCAAGGCAACGTTGTCAGCTGATGGTCTGATATATTACTGCGAATATCATTTACTTTAGCGGCAATATTGGAACTAACATAATCAATGCGGTTACCAGTGAAATCAACATAAGCAACCCTGTCGATATAATTGCGATCTTCAAATCTAGTGATGTAGTTAAGTAAATATCGAGTTTAATATTGTTCGACAGACCAATAGGTAAATCCGATGGCATCTTAGTAAGACCCGCTCCACTGCAATTGACGATGACTCTACCTTGACTTGGATTGTCGAGACAGTGGCATTTAGCCGGACAGTGCACCGATACATCACATGTGAGTTCGCCAGATTCACCACTTAATAAAATACTTGTTAAATTCTTTCCCCTCATTCTTTCCGGACTTAGGCAAAGAAATTAAAACCCGAAGAGATTCGGCCAATATTTTGAAACATTTTTACCTAGACCAGCAAACAATGGATACAAATTACAATCACATGTAATGGCACTTTCATCCAATTCCATATTACCTTCAAAGTACTTTGCAAGTAACGAGTAATCGTGAAGTCCTAAAGATGTAAAATGTATCGGTAGAAGTCTCACTACATGGTTAAGATATATATCGCCAGGTCCGTTAATAACTCCTCTTTTAGCTGGTAATTACGCAGATTCGTTTGATTTGTAATGTTACACCCATCGTAGCTGACTAACAGAATGGACCTGGTCGTAATATGTTTGTAACATCAATATTTGTGAGTTCGTTGTATGAAGGCCGTACGAACGATATAACCGTGCTTTATGTGTATAGTATTTGGATCCAAGTGTTCAATTAGATTTTTATATAATGTTAATATTCTTAAGAACATTTGCAATCTATTTGCCAGTTTAACCATTGTTTGGTAGAACATGTACATGGACTTTTAACATAAATACTATTGATCGACTAGAATTGCATGACTTTCGAAAGAGATCCAAAATTAAATGATGCTCTAGAATAATAATGAGTTTTCGGAGATTTCACAAACCCTCTCTGCATCTGCAACAGTTGTATATGGACTGCTCATAACTGTATACGTTTTTCATGGTCCGTTAACACACGAAGAAACATTTTCATTTTAAAACTATTTCCATAGGAGTTTGCACAATTGCAGTATATTTTTTCCATTATTGTCGAGCTCGTCCATGTGATAGACACAGTGTTAGAACGCTAAAGGTAACAACCTCCGCTAAGGTAACAATTACCTCTACCGCAAAAAGGTAACAGCGCTTACGCCACAGGTGCCACAGTAAGAGCCCGTTTACTCAATATCCATTGAAACGTAGATGTTGAAACAATTTGTTACCTTTAGCGTTAGCCTTTTAACCTTTAGCGGCGGTTGTTACCTTTAGCGGAATTGTTACTTTTATCGTTGTTACACACATAAATGCGTGCGTGCGTGTGTGCGTGCGTAGGTGTGCGTGGATGTATGTTTGTGTAGTTCTAAGGTTTATAGTCCCTCTGCCTTTTCAATAGGACATTATAATTATAAGCACAATAGAGTCTCGACTGTACCCTGAAGTATTTATCAATTAAATAACAATGTATAACCGTAGTATCATCTTCACTTTAAATCGGATTGCACATACTTAAATAATGGGTAATAACATGTTGGCGTTTTCAAGTTTGCTCCGTTATTCTACCATAGGTTATAGTGTATGATTACGTAGATTATTGATGTAATATTATCAGCATGTAATAGTGTACAAAAACAAATTGCTTTGCACTAACCACATAATGGTAAATAATGAGCTTCAAATATACCAATTATGCAGAAAAACTAACAGTTATGTGACTTTCTTGTGATACGGATTATGCAAAATTATAAAATATAGATTTATTTACGGATCGGTGCTTTATTTATTTACGGATCTGTGCTTTACGTTAGTGAATTGATTGCAATTTGAAGCTGGAATACTGCGCCGAAATTAACAGAAACCTGATTTCGGTAAAATTCATTTGTTTACCACGGAGACCAAGACAAACGACGAGCAAATTGAAATGGCACTTTGGTGACTTTGAACTCAGATATCTCAGATATCTCAGAAAGGTATTGATGGATAGGAAATTCATTTCTGCACACGATGATGATAGTGTGCTTGCATTTGAAAAAAACATATTTGTTTGATTGACCGCAGAATAACAACACTAACATTTCACTGTTACGGTCTTTCATAGACAATTATAATAACAGTAGGAAAATATTAAAAGATACAATTTCCTGTGATATGTAACCTATGTGATGACATACTCAATTGTGACAAGATCATATGGAATGTTCTTATTTTAACAATATCTAATTAAGGTTTATACGTAATCTCATGAAACAGCGAATATATGTTAGCCATAATCGATTTATGTATACGAGTATTCTAATTTTGTATAAAAGTATCAGTTAATCTTTGTTTAAACTCTGTTATGAAGGCATTTGCACACCTTGAAAAATCCAAACGTCATTAAAACCCAATTGCTCAAGTAATATATGTACCGCATATGCCAAATTTTGTTTATTTGGGTTATTTTGTATGTCATTTAACATCATATTGTATATTATACTCGCTTCCTATGATATCGCGGGTTCTATGTTATCGCGGCAATCCTTGTTTTCCTGGTTTTTCCCACGGACAGCCACCTATCGGTTGTTTACGTTTTTTTCCGGTAACCCGGAAGCCACGCTTGTCATCGCCACAAGAAATTTCCAAAATGTCGCGAATGCTGGTGAGTAAAATGTTTTCTTACGCCTGGTCATTGAATTCTCTATTCTTTCAATGTATTCTTACCCCTTATTCATAAAAATAGTCACTATTTCTGTACAAATATGGTATACTTTCTGGCTGTCAAACTCGTTGTTGTTTGATACCGGGTCATGACGTCACAGAGGTCAACATTTACTATACTACCTTATAAGGCACTTTACGCGCCCAAAAAGTACGGAAACAAATAAGGACCAAAACTAAAAATTCTTTTTTTAAATTTTATATCAGAGTCACAATGTTGTAATTTTTCTGTTACAGGTTTCGAATAAAAAACGACCAAGACTACAGTATGACATGGCAAACCTTCAAAGACCATTTGAGGCCACTAGAGGTGGAATATCTGTTTTAGGGCTGCCAGGGAGTATAGTGTTCCAGAGTCGACCCTTAGGGACAGGACTAGAGGCAAGGTTCCAGTTAATGTCACTATTGGTTTTGAAACGATATTGACAAGGACTGAGGAGGAGGAGCTTGTAAAACATATAAATTATATGGCAGACATTGGGTATGGGTACAACAAATCCAGCATCCAGTACATGGCAATGGACCTAGCGAAGTCACTGAACAAAAATCCGAAGTAGCACTTGTTGATTTTATGGGTTTTTGAAGAGATGGCCAGACCTCAAAATTGCCAAACCGCAGAAGTTATCAGTCGCCAGGGCTAAATCTGCTTCACAGGAAAACCTGGATAACTATTATAAGGAGCTTAGCACCATATTGACCAGCAACAACTTGAATGGTAAACCAGAACGTATATACAACTGGGATGAGACTGGAATCAGCCAAGAACATAGACCATCTAAAATTTTCTGTGACAAGGGAACAAATCCCCAGTGTGTTACATCTCCCAGGGGATCGACTGTAACCATAATTGGAGACGGCAATGTTGTTGGCAACAGTATACCTCCATATTATATCTTTCCAGGAAAACGTTGGAATGAAGAATTTCTTCTCGGTGCCGTTCCTTGGTCAGATGGTGAAATGTCAAAATATGGTTGGTCATCATCATCTATATTCCAGAACTATATCTCAAAACACTTTGTCAAATATGCAAATGTATCTGAAATAAGTACAGGTGCATCAACCCTCATTCCCATATTTTTAAAAACAACAACAACAGTAATTTAAACCAAATTTCATCCAATAATGACGATTGATATAAGCTAAAAACCGATATATATCATTTTGGTTCTTTGGAAACAAGGCACTTTCATTGTTTCTTTGATATCATATCTTTGTATAGAATATTTGAATGAAAGAACCTGAATGTGAATGTGTGTTGTGAACTTAACATAATATGTATATTTTGTAAAGTATGTGGTGGGATGGTCCTCCCCGACCTACAACACACTCATTCACGGGGCGATTAAATGGGTTTGCCCTTTTTTGGCAACTGAAAAACAAAACAAAAACAAAAACAATAAAAAACCTCATTCTGTATGATGGACACAAGTCGCATATCTCTCTGACTTTAGCAGACTGGGCGAAGAGACACAATGCAGTGCTATTTGTGCTTCCACCTCACACAAGTCACTTAACACAACCCCTGGATGTCGGAGTGTTTGGCCCATTTAAGGCAATGTACAACACAGAGTGCCAGAACTACATGCAAACAATCCTGGATTGACCATCACTAAATATCAGATTGCCAACCTGACGGCAAAGCCCTACATGAAAGCTGTCTCTGCAGAAAACCTTGTAAATGCCTTCCGAAAAACAGGAATTCATCCATTTAACGACACTGTTATATCAGATTCCCAGATCAATAATTTACCACAACGACGAGCACCAGGAGGTCATACAGACCGAACCTTCAATCCCTTCAACCGATGGACCACTATCCATACAAGGAACCCAAGAAGTGGCCATGAAATATCCACAAGGCGCTGAAGCAACAGTAGAAAACACTTGTAGGAACTCCACAAGAAGCAATGGTGGCATCTCAACATCAGCATGAAACTATGTCTACCAACGAAATTCTCTCTCCACATCATAAACCATCAACACGTTCCATACAACTGGCATCCACCTTTTTCAAGCAACGCACCATAACTCACGCGCTTGTACGTAAACCAAAGCGGAAGTTCATTCCACCATTCTTTGCAGGAAATCTGTTAAACAAAGAAAACACAGCTATTATGGTTAAGTCGGCATCGAAGAAGATAAAGTCTGAGCTCACAGTTTTAAAACAAATCGTAACTGGTCAAAGTGTCGTACAAAGGTCCAATGCTGAGCCTATACCAAGCACCTCTGGTACTAATAGGAAAGGTGGACCTATTGATGTAATGTCAGAAGACAGTGTTGCCTCAGGCAGTGAGAACGAGGACCCAGGAGAAGAGAAATGCTGCGTTTGCCATGAGGAGCTGAGACATTGTCAAAGCATTGTTTTCGTTTCATTGGCAAAATGCGACAGGTTTAAATTTTGTACTATTGATTTTATGAATATTGAGTTCTGCTCAACCCGGGGCTAGAGGGCGTGAGCGGTAGCTAGCAAATGGCGTTTCCAAATGTCCATTATCATACTCTCTTTTGTTTCCATTGTACTGATCTGAAGTTTTGTTCGGAGGTCAGGGTAATGAGAACAAGTGCCATATTTAGGTGCCCTCATTGCCTTGACAAGTAGGACTAAGTGCTGGGCGTAGGGGAGAGAGGGGGGGAGGGGTGTGGGTGGGGAGAGAGACGTATATATATGTTAACAGTGTGTTTACAGTGGTGTTTAACATTAAAGAGTTAACAAGTAACTACATTTACCTGGATAAAATTGTATTGAATTGAAGTAATTACATGGTTTTTGACTAATTGTTAAAAGAAATAATCTTCTTTTCCAATATATTGTTCATTTATAAACAATGGGAAGTGTTTTCATTGTTTTGAAGGACAAACACTTTTAAATACAATATAACTCAACGCAGAACGAATTTTACAAAAGATATTGACCCGTTTTGACCACTATACATAGATATTTGCATTTACCGCGGTATCATAGTTACTTCCCTTGAACGAGCACCGACTAAGATGGCGACAGTTTGACCCAGATTACAAAACTTTATTGAAGGATCTGGTTTGGTGGCTGTATATAAACATAATATAGGGATTCTGCTTGAGATATAGCTACAGTGATATAATCCAAGTAAGTTTCCGTTATTGTTTATTTAGAGCCGCAATATCATAGAACACCATGATACTTAGATGTAGGTTTTTTCACATGTCAATATTTTAAACCAATATTTAATAACAATTATCAATCTAATCTGTCGTAAGGGTGTTCTACCTAACTCACCATAAACAAAGTCATTTTGAGTCGATTTGTTCACCCCATTATATTTTTTACAAAATGTTTGATTTAAAAAAACACAAAAACCCCACCTCGCAACCATATTGTAACACTGGTTTTATAAGTTTGTCAAACAGATTTAACATGTGTTTCGGTGAAAGTCTGTAAATGTGTATACATAGTTCACTAATTTAAAAATTGCTTGTCCAGCCAATGCATCAAGTGCTGTTGTAAAATAACCTCCAGACGTATAAAACAATTCCGAAATATACCAAACTGTCAATTATTGTAGTAATATTGCCATAATATCTAAATGTTAGGTTTCTTAGTAGACTGCCGCCTTTTCTAAAAATCATTTTTTTTTATTTTATTTTGAGTTAAATTTTAATCTCCATTTACTACAATAATCATACATCTAAACCTTTCTGTAAACTGTCAACGGTTTGAGAAAAAAAAGTACAATATCGTAGTATATAACAGCAGCAATAATTTAAAATCTCCCAGGATAATATTACCTTGTACATCGGTATATATGGTGATAGACATTATCCCTGACGAACTCCTAAATAACATGTAAATTCTTCACTCAACTCAAAATTGATTTAACTAAAATATTCGTACATTGGTTTGATTGATTGATTGATTCGTACATATGCATTTCATATGAAACTTCTATACATGAAATACATACAGCATTTGTGCACATTTTTGAAGAATATAGTAATATAATATTGACAATGGTTAAACAACCTGTTTAAGTTTTTATTTTATTTAGTAAATTATTTTTTCCATGTGTATTACGCATGTGTTACTTTTCATATGATATGTGGCACATATGTAAATCATATAAATTTCATGCCTATATATTTTTCCTGCGAACAACGTTTTTCTTTTCTTCATACATAGTCAAACCAAAATAGAGTTAACTTAGCGTTACAAATTTGGTATACTCCTTCGCTTTTTCTCTCTGTTCTCCCTCTCTAGTATTTCCCTGTTTCTATTCTTAAACACTGAGTGGATAATCTTATTTTTGTTATACAACGTTGTAATTTTTTGGAGCATAATGTTTCTAGATATGTTTCAAAATCAAAATGTCCTTTCACGGCCTCATATAGTGTTAAAACTAAGTATTCGGCCTTCTAATAGTAACAGACCTCCATTGTTGAATGAAATTTTCTATTAAACTTTGTTTAATTATTGAAGGGAACAGTTTAAAACCAACACTCATGGGATTATCCCAGACATTATTAAAACCGTTATTGTTTAGAATAAACCTTCAATTAGTTAACAAAATCGTTGCGCCCTTATTACAGTCGATCAACAAATCCTTATATATTGTTTTTAATATACTGGTCTTTGAAGACAATAGTTAATACCAATATTTGATCATTCTTACATATCTATTGATGTATACAGGGTAACGAGAGGGCTCTCCGTAAATATCACCATTAATTGTGATTAGTTTTATAACAACTAAAATACCTTTACAAAACGTTAACAGTATACTCTCACCATCTTTTGATTTTGTAATCCCCGTATTTCACTTCCATAATTTAATATTGATGCCACGAAGACATCGAACACATTCAACATCATGGAACTTCACTGGTACATTGCCCTTGGTGAACTGTGGACTCCTATTGTTTTTTTGGGTTAGTCAGTCAAATGGCAAGGTGGCCATGACATAATACGGAAATACACATTATGAGTGAGATAACTTCAAAAGCATAACACCCACACTCATGAAACATCGTTGGTACATAACCCTTGGTGATTGGTGTACCCCTATTGTTTTATGGGTCAGTGAGTCAAATTTAAAGGTGGCCATGACCTCATATGGAAATAGGCATTCTGAGTGATAACTTCAAAAGCATACATGTATCTGGCATGTTATTATGATTGTTGGTATGACCATTGTTAGGATTGTTGCAGCAAACCTGTATCAACACACAAAGTTAATCGCCTAGAAGTTGCGTGTACAAGCCATTGCAAGCCAATAATGACTTCCATTGCAAGCCAATAATGACTTCCAGCGTAAGATTTTCATCTGTATACGTACTTTCAACGGAGATGCACGCGTCTGAAATGACACTCTATGGCACGGAGAATGATACTTGTTGACATTGTTTGTCCACAGGACGTGATCCGTGTACGAGACGAAATAGAGATAACTTTGCTCTTGATGCGCTTAGATTGTCCATATGAGTATTATTTATAATATTATTACGTATAGAATATGTTCTCATATTACCTGGCATGTTATTATGATTGTGGGTATGACCATTGTTATGATTATTGCAGCAAACCTGTATCTACACACAACGTTAATCGCTTATCAGTTGAGCCCAGAAGTTGCGTGGGCAAGCCTAGTCCAGCAACCCTCCTTCGGTAATCGGTTTCCAATTTATTTTTCAGGTCAACCTAATACCTGTGTTATTCGGGAGGACCAAGTAGACTGGTACCCGGTACGCAGTATAGACTCCTGGCCCCCGAATTCACACTCATGATTGCAGGGTTAGTACAAACCATGACAAGCCAATAATTACTTCCAGCGCAAGTTTTGCATATATATACGTACCTTTGACAGAGATGTACACGTCAGAGATGCCAGTGTCGCTCTATGGCACAGAGAATGATACATGTTGATATTCTTTGTCCAAGGGACGTAATCCGTGTACGGGGAAATAGAAGAAATTGAGCTAACTTTGCTCTTACTGCTCTTAGATTGTCCATATAGGTATTATTTATAATATTATTACCTATAGAATATGTTATCATATTACCTGGCATGTTATTATGATTGTTGGTAACCATTGTTACGATTATTGCAGCAAACCTGTATCAACACGCAAAGTTAACCGCTTATCGAGTGAGCATGAAGAAGTTTCGTGTACAAGCCATGGCAAGCCAATAATGACTTCCAGCGTAAGTTTGTCATATGTATACGTACTGCTCACGTCAAAAGATGCAGCTGTCAATCTGTTTCACGGAGTAAGATACATGCTGACATTGTTTGTCCAAGGGATGCAGTGCGTGTACGGGGAAATAGAAGAAATTGGAGATAACTTTGCTCATGCTGCGCTTAGATTGTCCATATAAGTAGTGGTTATAATTATTATATTATTATGTATAGTATATGTAATCATATTATATAGCATATGATTATGATTGTTGTTATGACCGTTGTTATGATTATTGTAGCAAACCTGATAAGCACACAGCATTAATCGGGTATCAATTGAGTCTACAAATTGCGTGTACAAGCCATAGCATGTCAATAACGACTTCCAGCGTAAGTTTTTCATATGTATACTTACTTTCAACAGAGATGCATACGTCATAAATGCCACTTTCACTGTATGTCTCGGAGATTGATACGTGTTGACATTGTTTTTCCAAGTGACGTAATCCGTGTACTGGGAAATAGAAGACACAGAGATGACTTGGCTCTTGTTGCGCTTAGATTGTCCATATGAATATTATTGATAATATTACTGCGTATCGAATATGTTATCATATTATCTGATATGTTATTATGATTGTAGTTATGAACATTGTTATGATTATTGCAGCAAACCTGTATCTACACACAACGTTAATCGCAACTGAGCCTAGAAGTTGCGTGTACAAGCCATGACAAGCCAATAATGACTTCCAGTGTAGGTTTTTCATATGTATACATACTTTCAACAGAGATGCATACGCCAGAAGTGTCACTGTCACTGTATGGCACGGAGAATGATACTTGTTGGCATTGTCTGTCCAAGGGACGTAATCTGCGTACGGGGAAATAGAGATAACTTTGCTTTTGCTGCGCTTAGATTGTCCATATGAGTATTATTGATAATATAAATACATATAGAATATGTTATCATATCTGAATGTTGGTATGACCTTTGTTATGACTAAAGCAGCAAACTTGTATCAACACACAACTTTAATCGATTATCAAGTGAGCCTAGAAGTTGCGTGTACAAGCCATGGCAAGCCAATAATGAAACATTACAGCTATCTGTATACATTGCTTCTCCCTGTCAACATTACTGCTCTCTGTAAACATTACTGCTCTGTGTAAAAATTACTCTGCTCTCTGTACTCTGTAAACATTACTGCGCTCTGTAAACATTACTGCTCTCTGTAAACAATGATTACTGCTCTCTGTAAACATTACTGCTCTCTGTACACTGTAAACATTACTGCACTCTGTAAACATTACTGTTCTCTGTAAACATTACTGCTCTCTGTAACCATTACTGCATTATTTCTCTCATATTTTCTAAAAATAACTAAAGTACACCCATAATTGAAATCTATATTATACATGTATATTGAATTCATATACAGGAGACTACATGCTCAGATGTTGCAACATTAAATGCAGTTAGGGGATATGGTTCCACTTGCCATGCATGGGATTAGATGCTGCTGATATACCGGAAGGAGATTGGTGGTGTTCCCAGGAATGTAAATTGTCATGTTCATCCCAGTATTGCATTTGCAACAAACTAGACCCTGGGGAAGAACGTGTTCGCTCTGCCCGGGGAAATATGTGTGCAGGAAACAAAGTATACCATCTGAAGTGCTTGAGAATACAAAAGCCAGGTATGTAGATAGATGGTAATTGGTTTATTAATTGTATAAATAGAATATATTGCACCTCGGGTTTGGGGTGAGAATTTAGATAAACAGCAATTAAGTCCAAAATCACAGAATCTCTAATCATGCACACTTTTAACACAATATTCTCCAGTTCTCATTACTGTTGTGCACGATTTCAGCAATCATTACATATTCATAGAAACCAGTGAAAAAGAACTTGATTCTATAATAAATTGTTAAACGGCTTGCCTTATTACTCGGCACAGTTATTCATGAATTATGAAAAGCTATCCAATATTCAGGGAGCAGGTGGTTATGCCCGTCTTGCAGAAAATGTAAGTGAAAGCAGGACCATATATTCCAGTATCCATGCGCTTTGTTATACAAAGGTCTGCGAGACATGGCTGTCAAAGATGCCACCAGAGAGAATGACGGGCCAGCATTGGCGATTGTATATGCCGGAGGTTTTAACGAAAAACCATAACAAGTACCTAATTCTTGGACACAAGCTATTGGTAGGTAATTTAATTCGTGGACACAAGCTATTGGCAGTTAATTTACCCCAATGCAATAATTAAAGGTCTCCAGTGCATCATAAATTTAATTGGGTACTCTTTTGTTACTTCGGAATATATCTATCAATTTCAAATGATTGCACCAAGGAAGCATATCACGTGTATCGGCAAGTTATGAGGACCTCTGAATCATTAATTTATTTCATGAAAACGAATATGTATCTAACATTTACTTGTTTATGTTTTTGTATCATGTCGTAAAATGAGTATGTCTCCCCCCTGAGTGAGTTTACCCCAGTTCCACCAACCGATAAAGCACACCATGATCACACCTTCTCACACCCTTGGAAAACTGCCAGATCATGTGGATACAACGCACACTGGCTGTGTTTGCGTGCGTGCGTGCATGCGTGCAAAATGTTAATATGGAATAATTATATTATTTATATAACGGTTACTATACTCAACAAAACTTATAACGCCAGACATATGATTGTCCTATTTTCATTGTAAACATTAGATATTATTGGCTAATAAAATATGTATAAAAATCGCACAGCAAATGCAGCTTTCACAGAATACAGTACACCCAGAGAAACACACATAACGACAAACATGAAAGTCAATGCTAATAAGGAATAAAGACATATGACTTCACAAACACATAGGGCTACCTCCTTGGAACGGTCAGAGGCAGAAAAGGCCGCTGAGGTTTAAACCAGGTTCTAAGGTGCACCTAACCTCACACTTAACCTACTGTCATCCCAATAAAACGGGACAGTGTAAATAAAGAAATCCCCGCCATGAACTATTCTCTAACCAACAAAGCAGCATTAATATTCAATATAAGTAAAACACAAATATGCTCGTGTATATATAAATACAAAAAAAACAATAGCACATAAACCACAGAGAAGGTACTCAGTGACTTGGCAGAAGCCAGAGCAACAAGAGAATAAACCATTAAGGGCACGACAAGAAAGATCATAGACAAACATCAACCGTCATCGTCCTCTTGGGCTTTAGGTAGACGTCATCATAGCGTCCACAGCCTGTCCGGTCATCGCACAATTAAAGACGAAAGCATAGTGACGAACTGTAAATGGGTCTACCAGCAAGCATGCAGTGCGTTTCAAAATGATAGGGTCATAACCTCTTTTGATAACCCTTTTAATAAGTTTAACAAAGATAGTATAACATGTATTTCAATTTATTTTAAACTCAGCAGAATGCATTCAATGTAAATTTTATGGAATTCGTTGTTGATTTTCAATGAAAATTAAAATGCTGGGTTACAAAATAGTCTGAATGTAAAATCAATTAATTTTGCTTAAATTCACACACTAATATCTTCAACATTTTGCAGCTATAGTTCAATTTTTACCAATCAACAATACCGCATATAAACATTGACAATAGAAGAAAAATAGAACGTGTTACTTTACAAACATGTATAATATATATAAAATAATATGAATAATAATAAATATATCACTTTGGTTATTCAGTTTTGTATATCAGTTGTACATATAATTCAACAAAGTATTCTCGATCATAAAACGCCTAAAATACCCACGTGAATTAATAGAATATTAAAGATTTTTCATTTACACTAATTAATCCGGACGTTAAATGAAGACCGATAAGGTGCACCTTTACATTTAACCATTCATATGTATATATATTCTTTCTTTGAATTAAGACCATTCCATTTATGTGAGTAAGGGGTGTTTTGAGTAAAACGACTGATCAGCAGCCGGACATTCTAAACCCTGTTCAGCCTGTTACTCGCAGGTTTATCTGGGTTTACAATGGACGCAAAGGCTATTATAGTCGTGCTTAGCGCGGGTAAGGGTTAATATGAAGGTAAAGCATAATTATTATAATAGTTTTATATATATATATTTTGTTTGACATCCATATTTTTTCCAGATAGTCTTCAGTCCATTGAGGCCCCGACGCAGTTTAATACAGGGCAGAGCTAGTTAATTGAGGAATAATTGTCAACCTGTACCCCTCCAAAAAATAAAATGCCAAGGGCAACCAAGTTCAGTGGTGCCGGTTATAGCCTGCGATACACTAAGATAACGGCAAACATTGCACTACAAAATTGTTTATCTCTTAATTCGACGCTCCAGTTTTTGGGGTTTTGCCTTGCTGGTTAAAGCTGGTTACTGCGTTTGGATTCTCAAAATATGTAAGTTATTTAAGGATTGTTTTTCATTTTTTGCAATGTTATCGAAGTATAACACGTCAATGATGGGTCACAAATTGTATAAAACCGCTTAAACAAAATTTGTGACCCATCATTGACGTGTTATACTTCGTTAACATCGCAAAAAATGAAACACAATCTTTATAATTACAAACATATCAATGATAATCTTAAATATTTACGTTTCCTAAAAAAACGTGTTCTAGTGACGTAGCTGCCTTTAGGCACTACAGACCCCGCCGAAAGTCTTGTCCCTGATATGTTCTCTTCATCCCGAAAAGTGTCTTCCCAAACTCGCCACAGTGCACCATTTTAACAGAGGAAAAAGTTTAAAATGTCAGTTGTTCTTATTGATTCAGCTTTTAAAAATAACATGAAATACACATAATTATCAATAGCGTTACGATTGTAATATTAAAGTTCTCCGGCTATGTTTTATTTCATGAGCAGTTTTTTAAATCAAAATCAATACATATGCTCGCTCATCTATATACCGGTGTACTTGTCATAAAATGCATCCAGTTGAAAGCAAAAATATAACATTTTAAAACTATGTGTGATAGGATGATAAAATAATCTATTATCTTTCAATATCCATCAACAAATTTCAAATTGTAATGTGTTTTCATTGTAAAATTATCACCGGAAATAGGTCACATCAAGTCTGAGGAAAAAAACAAAGATGGTGGTATACCGGTATATAGGTATAAATCACCTAGTATGTTTTTATGTTAGCACCGGATGTTGATCATATTTGGGAACATGTTACCTGATTTATTATGAAGCAAGATGGCCAAACTTAAAACTAGCTGACGACACCAAAAAAGCAAATTTGATCAATTTTTGAGACAGGCATGCTATTTTTTTCTGAAAAATGAGGAAAAAAATAGAAAAAAATAGGAAAAACGAATGTTTACGCTACTTTTTAAACCAAATATTTGACTCACCCTTGGCTACATTTCTTTATGAAGATTGCCTGTATTCTTCAACAGTCCTTTAACCGTGGAGAGCCTAACCTGTAAACAGAACATATGAAAGTCAATGGAAAATGTATGGGTAAACACTAAGTAATAGATATACTATGGTCTCATAGAGTTGGTTGATTTAAAAATCGAGATGGGCGAATTTATCAACGAAATGAGACCAGACTTTATTTGTTTTGTAGCATGTCCAAATATCAGTCTGTCATACTCTAAGTTCCAATTTCTGGTAGTTATTGAAAACCAGCGATCATGCTACAAATCAAATTGTGGGTAATTATTAATTTGGATAGCGGTTATGAAGATAAAATTCACCGGTAAGAAACACTCCCTCAGTTTCCGTTTTTTTTTTTTAAGTGTGAACATTTCTCTACATTGTACTGATGTAGTCATGAACATTACAAGTTAAAGAGACACATGGCAATCTTGATTTTTGTAAATCGGCAATTCCGCTAGTTTTTCTATATAAATTGCATTTGTTTAATCATTAATATTAATTATAGGAAAGTATTAAACGAATTGATTTTGCTTATTACTGTTGATTATATTTCACCAATAATAATTCAAATATATGGTAGAATAACGAAGACAAGTTGAAAAATCAAAATTGTATTTAAATATCTGCAAGCAGGATTAAAGTAAAAATGATTGACAACAACTTCAAGATTGCCATGTGTCCCTTTAATTAACAGTAATTTTCATGGGCATTTTTTATCAAACGTCAAAGGATTGGTTTCCTTCTGATATCCATATGAATAATGTGAAAAGACAATTAGTGTGAAAATCCCACTGGGAGATCGAGGTTGTCTCAGTTCATCCGCTGTCTCATCTCTATCAGCAATCGATATTTTTTCAATGATTTCTCTTTGTACATGCGAACTAACGTCATGATCACATTAGTACTACTTTTCTGGACGACGCGATTGGAGTAATACAGTTTAATCATCATTTTCTTATTGGTTTCATTACCATTCCCGTTCCTGCTTAGCTTAGCGGTGATTATAGTATATAATTGTCCTACTTAACTTAGAGGCCATGCTGTTAACTAAGCTATTCAATATGTCAGTAGCATTTCAATGAACTATGAAAGGACCATTGATTTGTCTTAACTATTCAGTAACAGTATGCATGCTGGTAGAGAACCGGTTTATACAACTGTATAGTGTATAAAGATCTAACTGTATAGTGTATAAAGATCTATTTGACTTGTTGATGTTTGGATTGTTTTTTCTGGGACTTGTTGATGCTTATTATATGTTGACTTCTTTAGATTAATTAAACTTGTCAAATATGTATAATTTTCTCACGACCTCAAGAATACATGGAAAGAAAAAACAATCCCCAGTTAATAACTTCTTTAATTCATGTTTCTGGTGGGCTGTGTTCTGTGCAAGCTACATTTCCTGTTCGACTTTTAAATCGTCTTTTATAATTTAACAGAGTTTCTCTGTTATCTCGTTCTATTTATGATTAAATGCATGATGTAAGGAGACTTCATGACGGAGAGATTAAAGATATCATCTTTTTTTTTTACATTATAACCAGATAGATCTGTTTATGGAGACAGTAAACTAATATTTCCTATTCAGAATTACTTTTGGGGCGTCCGTGGTCGAGTGGTTAACGTCTCTGACTTGCAATCACTTGCCCCTCACCGCTGTAGGTTCGATCCCTCAGGGGCCTAGGAATCTTTATGTGAGGAAGCTATCCAGCTGGCTTACGGAACGTCGGTGGTTCTACCCAGGTGCCCGCCCGTGCACGAAAATTGCCCGGAGGGGCATCTGGGATCTTCCTCCACCAATGGAAGCTGGAAAGTCGCCATATGACCTTAGCTGTTGGTGCGACTATAAAATCCAATTCAACCATTCAGAATTACTTTTAGTTTGCTTGATTTGTTTTTACGTTTAACGTCGTATTATTCCACGTTAAACTGTGACTGTGACCGATTATACGTCCTTAAGGTTGTATCACACATGATTATTTTTTGAAACTGCATATGGAATTTAGACCAAATTGAAATTTAACCTTTTGTTAATGTGGTACTGATTTTATTGTTTGATAATCAGTAAGGCGCTTAAGATATGACGTCGTAAAGAATGCATGGTTCGTTACTTATGACGCCGTTTTTCAGACACCCATTTTTCCAGAAAGTTTGCATAAAATTATTTATACTGGTGCCAGTTCTACGACATTTTGAGAAAATATTATATAAAAATATAAAATGTATAAAAAAATTGTTCAGCTGTAAACTTGTTCGAAATTTACACTTTTTTCCTTGTACAGGTTATGCATTATTTTCAGAATAAAGAATAGGTTTTATGTGGATCTGCGAAAAAATATATGAATTCAAACTCTATAAATAATATCACTGAAAGTTTGCCATAAATGATTTATTACAAGTCACGACTGGTAAATGCGCAAATCATACGCCACCGGTATTGTGCTAAAATAAGTTAAGCAACTTCCGGGGCTGGATTTGAGCGCCCAAAATTTACAAACTGAAAGTGATTTGTCCTTCTGTTTCAATAATATCTCATTTTGCAACAATGTATCAACATCGATGATCGCAGTTCTACCTGACTATACTTACAATATATTACAATACAATTTCTGTTTGAAATCTGAAAAATACTGAGTTTTCCCTAAACTCCCGATGAAGCGGAAACGTTCAAAACAAAAGCTGATAAACTTGCCTTTCTTTCCCTATAGTCAACTTTCATCGTTTATGATGAATTGAATTGAATGTTGTTTAACGGCTCATCAACACAGTATAGGTTATTTAGAGCCCCCAGGGAGAGGGAAAGAATACATAGAATCCGGGAACCTGCCCTACTCTTATTATCGTTTATGATGAACAGTGACACATTGTATGATGAAATGCATGCATTACACTACTTTAAATCGAACGTATCTTGTGTAACTAGAGGAAATATGACCAACATTGGAAATATGACCAACAATGCCAGATGGTGGTACATGTAGATGGTGCTAGAATTGCGGCTTTGGTGCAAGATTTGAGCTAATGAAATATATATCTAAATTTGAGGCTTCGGTGCATGATTCGAGCTAATGAAATATCTATCTCTACATCCTGCAACTGTCCCATTCAAGTATTATGTGCAGATGTGCGCGTTTGTGCAGATTTAGTAAAATAGTAAAAGTATGACAGTAAAGACAAAAAGTCATGATAAGTGATAAGTAAATATGTTAGGTGTTAAGTAAGTCTTTTTAAAGACATGTTTAAAAACTGGATAAAAACAGTGTTTTTCATTAGTCTCAGGGTAGTTGTAGTTGATTTGGCCTACCCCTTGATTTAAGCGGAGCATGTCAGGAAGCACAAGTACATCATTGTGTAATTTGTTTCACACGACAATTGTCAAGTAAAATTATAACTATTAATAGTTGGCTGTTGAATGAATTTGACGATATGAGAAAGGATGCATATGGAGGGGCATTCTCATGGTATGCTCAATATACGCCGAACATCGGAACTAAACCATAGACAATCGTTAAAAGAAAAAGTAAAAAACGCGCATCTGAACGTATTTTCGAGAGACCGACAACGTAAATCACATACTCCAGCTGAGGCCTTACGGTGGTTTTCTAATGTCTGGGCTCTGATTTTGTAAATTTCGCGCTCTCAAATCCATCCTCAGAAGTTGCTCATTTTAACATAGCACCGGCGGTGTATGATTTGCGCGTTTACCAGTCGTGAACGTGGCTGCGGCAAGGGGCCGCAATCTAGATGACCGGTTTTTAATAAAATAAAAAAGTCGAGATTTTCTTGTTTGCAGCATTTTGATAAGAAACAAGATGGAAATGGCAATAGAGACGATACCTTCAATACAGTTGGTCGACTGATTATTGATTTAACAGTTTTTGACAAACAGTTTGATTATGGATGTAATACATGCAGCGCGACTTTAAGATTTGAAAACGTGTTCAAAGAAATAAAAATGAGACTTTGTAGTAGTTTTCATTTTAAATGTGGACAGTATCATAACCCTACATCTCTTTGTTCATCCGGACATTGTGGGAGAAGTAGAGAGAATCATTAGAAGGAAAACTATCTAGAAAAATATTTGCGGTCAAAATAAAAACTGCTCTCGATAAGGCATTAAACTGAAATACTAGTCTTATTATTTATCATGTTTATTATACAGAGTTTTAAATCAATCTTTAAATATTACACGTTTCGAATTAAGTTTATATCTACATGGGCGTAACAAGGATTTTTGAGGCTGTAAGCACACGAATGTTTTTAGTTGAGCGTCACAGACGTGAGTGTGCTAGTGGGGTATGGACGTATGCCTCACCACCACTACCGATATTTTTCACATCATAATGTAAAATCAAGCTGTCTAGCGTATCCTAGATACATTTGGTATATAGTCATACATCTTGTTTTTTAACAAATCTCAGTGTCACTGTAGGGATCCGTACACCGGATCTTGGTCAAGACCCCGTTCACTAGTACGGAGTTTTGGTCAGCCATGTTGTAGAAAACGTGCGGATAACAACAGCAAAGGTAGGTTAACCACGTTTTTCGCCTATTTTTGTTCATGTATATGAATAATCAGTATTGCTATATGTTGCGGAAACATTTCCCCGTTCAAATATTACCGTACATTGTTGACATATTACTTTAAATGCTACAATTCGGATCAAAGAAAAACAATTGCCGGTGCTGAAATTCGCCCAAAGTACCCTTCAGCAATAAATATCTCATTAATTTTCAAGTTAATGAAAATTTTGAATTGGCAGATTTATTTGTTTTCCCAATATACGTCCATGTTCAAAATTTCAGCATCATTCATCCGAAATTGGCCGAGATATGAATCGAAACAAAACGTGCCCAGCGTAACTAATTCATATAAAAAGACGCTGATTTGTGTACGGAGTCTTGTCCATGTACTGTACGGGGTTTTGCAATGCTAAGATTGTTTTCGCTGCTCTGCACTGAAGTTATTTACTTATATTTGTAGTAATTCTTAGACATTATTTAGGTCCTATATGTCTTATACCATTTTGTATTGTTAAGACGAAAAAATGCAGAAAACTAAAACTTAAAAGGGGTAATTCTTGAGAAAGACTCCGTACTTATTCAAAATAACTACATGTACTACAAACTAAGTCCAGACGTATATTATTGTCTGTTAGAATTGATACAGTTGTCCAATTTTAGCTCATTGTGACCACAGTTAACGTCATATCATTTTTTTTCTCATTTACAACAATCCATTACATTGGTCAATGTTTATTCAACTTAGAAATGAGATAATTGCTTTAATCCGCGAATCTAAGGAATCATACAAGTCAAAACTTACATCCCAGTTAACTGATAAATCAATCCCCACGGGTAAATGGTGGCGTATAGCAAAATCGATCTCTAAATTGAACAAAGTAACTCAACCAAACTTTCCAATAAAAAATAACGGTCGTATTTTAATACATCCAGTAGACAAAGCAAACGCATTGAATTCTTCCTTTTCTGCAACATCTCATATTGAACATGAACCGGAATTACCTACTTTTCATAATCCCACTGACTATAAAATGAATGACTTTATTATAAATGAAACGGAAGTAATTGATCAATTAAAAATCTTGAAATTATCGAAACCTCCAGGCCCAGATATGATTAGCCCAAAGGTGTTAAAATTAGTTTTAAATAGCATCGCTGCTCCATTGACGCGACTTTTTAATCTGTCATTGTCCACTAGAAAAGTACCATACCAATGGAAACAGGCGAATGTAACTCCTATTTTTAAGGGCAAGGGAAAACCTGACATGCCGGGCAATTATAGGCCTATATCCATTACCAGTATTATTTGCAAATTGATGGAAAAAATCGTATTTAAACACTTGTTCAACTATATCAAAACGAATAACCTTCTGTGCAAATGCCAGGCAGGCTTTCAACCTAGAGACTCTACAGTAAATCAGCTCATAGAAATATATAATAACATAATAAGCAACCTCGACGCTGGGAAAGATGTACGATTAATATTTTGCGTTTGACAAAGTATGGCATGCTGGGTTGCTTTTTAAATTAGCTAAATATGGTATCAATGATTCATTATGTAACTGGATACGTAGCTATCTCTCTGATAGGCAGCAAAAAGTAGTCCTAGTTGGATTTTCTTCACGCTTCAGTACTATAGATGCAGGTGTTCCGCAAGGCTATGTTTTAGGTCCGTTTCTATTTCTGCTTTATATAAATGACATCACAGATGACTTATTGAATGATGTACGGTTATTTGCTGATGACACTTCTCTTTTTGTTGTAGTTGATAAAAACCCAGTAGAATGTGCCAACTCTCTTACAAATGATCTTTGCAAAATATCTGAATGGTCAAAAAAATGGGCTGTTACATTTAAAAAAAAAAAAAAAGCCTTGTTTGCACTAGAAGAAACTATAACCACCCACCAGTCTACTTTGATAATGATGTAGTACAAGACGTAGCGTCACATTGCCACCTTGGATTAACAATTCAGTCCAATGCAACTTGGTCGCAAAAAAAAAATAGAAAATATATACGAAAAAGCATGTGCACGATTTAACATTCTAAGAATGCTTAAGTACAAACTTGACAGACATTCTCTATTGAAAATATATATCGCCTTTATAAGACTTATACTTGAATATGGAGATTCAGTATGGGATAACTGTACACAGGGAGAATCTGATCTATTAGAGAGCGTCCAAGTTGAAGCAGCACGAATAATAACAGGCCTCAGATGCAATTCCTCTAGATCATACTTATATACTGAATTGAACTTAGAAACATTAACAAAAAGAAGAAAAGATCATAAACTTGTAACTATTTACAAAATAATTTATGGCATAAGTCCAGATTACATGTATAACTTAATCCAGCCATACTTACCTGTAAACAATAATTATAACCTTCGAACTTCAGGATTAAACTTACGTCTCCCTCTTTGCCGTACAACATCATATTATAACAGCTTTCTGCCGAGTACAATTAGATTGTGGAATGCTTTACATTTAGACGCTAAAAATGCACCATCTGTTGAACAATTTAAGCATAAACTTAAGGCTATTGAACATAGGACCGACAGTCCATATCACTATAATATAGGAATTAGGAATGATAACATCATCCATTGTCAATTAAGAAATAACTCAAGTAATCTAAATACGCATTTATTTGACCACTTCTTGACAGATTCAGCAGTATGTCCGAAATGTGGCAATCCATGTGAGGACAATACTCATTTCTTTTTCAACTGTCCACTGTATAACCAATTCAGAAATGACTTACTTGATACCCTAGCCAATCTTGTTGATGTCACGCATATCAACATTGACTTGATACTAAACGATACGACGAACTCAGAAATTGTACTTATCGTCCACAAATACATCAAGTGTACCAGGGGATTTTCGTAGAATTATAGATGTATGTACATGTACATATGTATATGTATGTATATACTATTGTATTTTCAGATATGTTTTGTCACAATGCTAGAAGTTTTTTTTATATATTATCATCTTTCTTCCTTTTTTATTGTAATTTTTATTTTTTTGTTTGTCTGTTTTCTCAGTTATCTTAAATTCCAAAATTAACTATTGGTTACAGAAACTCATACTAAAACCATTATATTTTGTAATAATCGGTACATTTTTATATATATTTCGTATTGGTTTCCAGTATGATTTTCTTTCTGTTGATTCTTTTTTTTTTCTCACTTAAATTTTTTCTGACAGTACAAAGTGTTAATACTAAACAATCACGGTACACATGTTACAAAGATTCTAAGTTAATTGTCAAACCAATATATGCAAACTGTACTACAATTCCACATTTTATGTTATGTTTAATATGAATTTATTG
The DNA here is from genome assembly GCA_037043455.1 of Cyrtodaria siliqua. NCBI lineage: Eukaryota > Metazoa > Mollusca > Bivalvia > Adapedonta > Hiatellidae > Cyrtodaria > Cyrtodaria siliqua. The sequence continues at coordinate 657,500 of JAWPHD010000023.1, read as the reverse complement.
TTTATATGTACCTTGATATGGGAGAGGTCTTACATAGGCATTGCCTGTTGTCCAATCCCATTCAGTACTTGAATAAAATATTGTTTAAATAAAGTATTATTATACGTCCCACGGGCGTTAAAAATCCTTACCGTATTTTTTTTCAAACAGTTTGCCTGTCAGGTTAAAATTAATTCTATGCCCCATACTGACATCTAAACTATGTCAAACTTTCCTAAGCATGTTAATAGAAAATGTAAAGTTGGTTCTTAAACTACACTGACAACACATAATATAGATAAAGGCATGGGTTAATATTAATTATCTATATAGCTCGCATGATTATATCTGTTCAAGGAAATCTACGTTGATTCAGTTCTAATGACACTACATTGACTGTTTACAAACATTCAATGAATGTTTTATGTATTACATGAAATGCAAGTACCATTAAAACCATAGTTTCATACACTATATTTAAAGCAAAACTCCGTACAGTTAAAAGAGAATATTTGCAGTACTCCGTACACAAGTGCCCAAGACCCCGTACACAAACATTAATTTTGTTTCGATTCATATCTCGGTCAATTTCGGATGAATGAAGTTCAACATTTGAACATGCACGTATATTGGAAAAACAAATAAATCTGCCAATTCAAAATTTTCATTAACTTGAAAATTAATGAGATATTTATTGCTGAAGGGTACTTTGGGCGAATTTCAGCACCGGCAATTGTTTTTCTTTGATCCGAATTGTAGCATTTAAAGTAATATGTCAACAATGTACGGTAATATTTGAACGAGGAAATGTTTCCGCACCATATAGCAATACTGATTATTCATATAAAATGAACTAAAATAGGAGAAAAACGTGGTTAACCTACATTTGCTGTTGTTATCCGTACGTTTTCTACAACATGGCTGACCAAAACTCCGTACTAGTGAACGGGGTCTTGACCAAGATCCGGTGTACGGATCCCTACAGTGAGTGTTGTAGCTGAAATACAAACGATGTGCAAGCCCTGTGTTGCTAAACATTACACACCTACCATCCGACATATAGATGGAAGGAAAACAAAATAATGTTCCTACCTACCTAGCCATCTGAAACATTTAAGGTCGGGTGTGGGTTAACCAAGATATTTTTAAGTGTGACCTTAGTGTTTTTTGTTTGTTTTTTCGTCGCATGACGTACGCACTTGCGTATATGCGTACACAGTAGCTACGCCTCGGACCTATTCCATACGCAACGGTCCCGTGTATCGGTCTATCCTCCGAGCACGTTAAAGAACCATAGGAATCTATTCGATAATAAGAGTAGGGCAGGTTCCCGGATTCCTATGTATCATCCCCCTCTCTCTGGGGCGGCTCTAAATAACCTATAGTGTGTTGATTAGCCGTTAAACAACATTCAATTCAATTCAATTGTTTCAATGACAGTCACATTTGTGGAGAACAAGTATTGTGACCCTTCGTTAAATAAAAACTGCTCTGTTTAACTTTATAACCACTCAAGGTCGTTTATCATGTTTCCTTCGTTACCAAACTCATTCATAATGTTAATTGAAATGTAAGCTCGGAAAAGTTAGAAAACCAGCCATATCCGACAAGCCATCTCTCTGCACTCCACTTCCCATCCCCGCCAATTTTTCGAGCACGGAAGCATTCTTTGTCAATTAATGTATACCAAATTTGTTAGAAAACAGTATGTGACAGACACGTATTGCCCTCCAGTGTGTAGACATGTAACATAATGTGACCGACACGTATTGCCCTCCAGTGTGTAGACATGTAACATAATGTGACAGACACTCATTTCTTCTGTTTGCGCTGTCGTTATTTTTTTTTTGTTCCTCTTTTATTTTAAAGGAGAAAAAACAAACTGAAATATTGGATTTTGCGAATTAAATTGATGCGTTCTGTCAACTATTGGAATGCAAGCTGTGTCGAATCACACGCACGTTTAATTGAAAAGTCCTTTAGATTGACAGTCAGACAATGTTTTGTGACTTTAAAGTAGAATACCGCTTATGCTAGTGCTAGGAGGCGTGAGAGGTGTTGCAAAGTATATTACCGTGTCATCCCTTACTTCATTCTGTCATGATTCATCGGGTTTTGCGCACAATATGACCAATTTATGTGCCGACGTGCCATAAAACACCATTCATTCATTCATTACTTCTTATGAACAGACTCAATATAACCGAGTCTGCTACTTTTCTCCCTTGTTTGTGCTTGTTGCTTCCAAGGGATCCCCTTTTCAATATTTATTGACATTCAGCATGTTCAGACTAGTGTTTGTTTAGTGCTGTGTGACGGCTGTAAAACGTAGCCCGGAGTATCAGCATGTTCAGACTAGTGTTTGTTTAGTGCTGTGTGACGGCTGTAAAACGCAGCCCGGAGTACAAATCAGTAGTGTTATTACTTGCTGGTCCTTCGGGATTATCAAAACACTGTAGTTTTAAAGTAGAATACGGCTTAAGGCGGTGCTAGGGGGCGTTAGAGATGTCGCAAAGTGTATTGCTTTTCATTAACAGACTCAACAAAAACCGAGTCTCTACTTTTATCACTTGTTTGTGTTTCTTGCTTACAGGTATTTTCAGTATTTAAAGTTTTCACATCATCATAGGTAGAATTACAGTACATTTATAATAAATTATTTGTCATAATATTTAACATTACAATTTTACAAAATTAATGTAAACTGTACACATGAGCAGAGGGATGCACGAGACGAATAGCAATTTATATTTCACATGACCGCCATAAAAAACAAGTATGTCTCAAGAAGAAAATATAAAATAATAATGCCGATACTTAAAATAATAAAGCTTTAAAGATAGTTCTTTATAGTATTACAACCCTATCACGTACAGTCCAATACGCATGCATTTATCCATGTAGTATTTTCGTAAATATTGTATTCTAATAAATACGGTTAAGGGAGATCCTTTGGAAGCAAAACAAACAACCAAGAGAACAAACAACCAAGAGAATAAAATAACAGACTCGATTCTGTTCATGAGAAGTAAACTAACTATACTAAGGATTGTTTGATTGTTAACCCCCAGCGTTTACAAGAACGTTTAATGAATAGACATGCATATTCTGGCATTATTTAACCATCTAATCGTATAACGAGTGAACGCTGTTTATCTAGATTTCATGCTTTATTTGTTAATATCGCATTATATAATGCAAGCGACCAACAGTGTAGTGTACACTTTTAATATTGTCCATTTGTACTACAGTTGTTTCTACTTTTCAAATATTATATTCCGTTAAGTGTGTGTGCTTGGCTTGTTAAACAATACATTTCTGGTTTGACATTTACATCTAATTGTGTTATTTACATTGCTGTTCACTAACGTTTTCCAGATTAAAATGGTTTAGGACCTGGTAAAGATAATAATTAATTACGTAAATACCCGTCTGGATTTGTTTACGTTATGCATTAACTGTAGTTTATTTTCATTTTCAGCAACTTCAGCATTAAGGTATGTTTTAAACTAACATCATACAGGATGATTTCCGACATTAGCAACATCGATACATGATTAAACGAGTCACTTTTCTTGATTAAATAACTAATTTAATTTCAGCTGGTGTACAATGTGTAACTATCTAACGACTTCCAATATGTTTTGTTAGAATGTTCGAATCATAAAACGGTTTACAGTTCGACCTTCGCCAAAAGTGCGTGGTAAGAGAGCACCAGTGAGAATAATCCATTTATGCTTTACAAAATGTTGTTTCGAATTAACCCTTTCGCCGCCAGATTGTCTGCTAAGATTTTAATTCAAACTTTCCTGTGATATTTTATATATAAAGTGTTATGGAAAACATTCTAACTGAGTTGCAAACAGTATAAAAAAAGAGTATGATAATGGACATAATCAGCCTGCCCGTGAGGTACACTTTGATCTGTGATTATACTGGGTGTAAAAGTCAATATCTTTAACTGTGGCAGCGAAAGGGTTAAGTAAATGAGCATATTCTGGTTTATTTATATCTCGTCGTACCCTTAAGGGTTTTGTTCTCTTGTTACTCTGACTTCTGCCAAGTCACTGAGTATTTACTGTATGCCTTTTTAGGCTTCTGTTTCTTATATTATATATACATGTAGTTTTGATTACGCATGGTAAAGTCCTAAACTCGATTACAAGCGCCAAAACAACGACACAGTCGAGAAACAAATACCCAATCCTATGTTACGCGGAGGAAATCCTCGACTAAGAATTAACGATATCTAAATATAATAAATAAAGTTTGCTTCTTATTTCTATATTTTATCATCAGAGAAAAGAAGTATCAACATTTGTAGATATTTAGGGTAGATATTATTAATCATAATAGAATATACCATTCATATACTGAGAGGTTTTATTAAAGGCTTCGATGACGTCTGCCACTGACGAGTCTCTGGTGAAAGAATCATCGTGAACCGTTTTTCATAGAAATAAAAAACAAATCTGTGACACGAGGTGCACAGTTCGTACCCACTGGAATACCAAATAATTGTCTATAACCAGTATTTTAATCGCCAAAGAAAACGATATCTAATATTAATATAAGTTATTTACAAATTGATTGGCAAGTTCATATAATGCAATTGCGTCTCCTGAATTTTTAATTGACAAATAAATTAATCACAGAGTTGTCATAAGCTCTAGCATAAGTCTGTTTAACGTGATCTTTAACTGCATTAAGAAAATGCGTTAAAAGTTGGGATATGTTTGTAGTAATGCAAGCACTAGAATTGGAAATAAAACGAGTTTTACATTTCCTGTTCGAATTGTATGCCTACTTTTGTGTATGTACTTTGGGAATCCAGTATATAGCTGAACCCGCGAACTGGCGAATGAAAATCGTAAGAAATACCTATCAAATTCGCCAGACATCGACGGTCTGTTGGGTGTTGTTAGCTAATTAACGACAATCAATTTGGACCGATAAACTAATTATCGCAGTGTTTATTGAAAACCAATGTCAAATTGTCGGTGTGCCATAGACTCCGCCCACTGTTCCGCGTCTTACTGTCAACCAACTGGTTTGTGTCTCCTCGCTCAATAGTACCCACATAGTTAACTGCATTATCGAGCCGGGTAAAACACCAAATAATGTGGCGTCCTCTAGCGGCTAAAATGGCTGATCAAAACAGGAAGTTTGACAATGTTTGCTTACGAATTAATAAGCCAAAGATACTCTGTTCAAAGGACGTCGGTGTTTTTGAACTTTACGATCACTGATAAGTGTAAAGTGCCTACTAATTAGTTGTACACACGGTAGCGTAAACTCGAACAATAGCAAGTGTTAACCGGTGTTTGATCGGCTGTCTCGGAATTGTGATAATTTTATGGTTGATTGTTCAATCAATATGAAACAATACAAACGTTGCGATTACTCAAAATATTGGTACAATTTTAGAATTAAGTGGCTTTTATTACTTACTCTATGCATGACAATCGTGGTGTATGGTAGTCGTGGTGTATGATAGTCGTGGTGTATGATAGTCGGGATGCATGATAGTCGTGTTGTATGTAGCATGATAGTCGTGGTGTATGATAGCCGTGTTGTATGTAGCATGATAGTCGTGGTATATGATAGTCGTGTTGTATGTAGCATGATAGTCGTGGTGTATGATAGTCGTGTTGTATGTATCATGATAGTCGTGGTGTATGATAGTCGTGTTGTATGTAGCATGATAGTCGTGGTGTATGATAGTCGTGTTGTATGTAGCATGATAGTCGTGGTGTATGATAGTCGTGTTGTATGTAGCATGATAGTCGTGGTGTATGATAGTCGTGTTGTATGTAGCATGATAGTCGTGGTGTATGATAGTCGTGGTGTATGTAGCTCTATGCATGATAGTCGTGGTGTATGATAGTCGGGGTGTATGTAGCTCTATGCATGATAGTCGTGGTATATGATAGTCGTGGTGTATGTAGCTCTATGCATAATAGTCGTGGTGTATGATAGTCGTGGTGTATGTAGCTCTATGCATGATAGTCGTGGTGTATGGTAGTCGTGGTGTATGTAGCTCTATGCATGATAGTCGTGGTATATGATAGTCGTGGTGTATGTAGCTCTATGCATGATAGTCGTGGTGTATGATAGTCGTGGTGTATGTAGCTCTATGCATGATAGTCGTGGTGTATGATAGTCGTGGTGTATGTAGCTATATGCATGATAGTCGTGGTGCATGATAGTCGTGGTGTATGGTAGTCGTGGTGTATGATAGTCGTGGTGTATGGTAGTCGTGGTGTATGATAGTCGTGGTGTATGTGTATGATAGTCGTGGTGTATGATAGTCGTGATGTATGATAGTCGTGGTGTATGATAGTCGTGGTGTATGATAGTCGTGGTGTATGTGTATGATAGTCGTGGTGTATGATAGTCGTGGTGTATGTGTATGATAGTCGTGGTGTATGATAGTCGTGGTGTATGTGTATGATAGTCGTGGTGTAGGATAGTCGTGGTGTATGTAGCATTTCTGAATTTTATCTCACAATGCACCGCGATCTTTCTAGCTTTTTTGGAATTCCTGTTAGTTGAACTTCGTTTCATATGCCTCAGCTTAGCCTTACATTTTTAAATATATTGTTGTTGTTTTTTTCTATGAATGTTAGCATCTTGAAATGCATTGAATGACAATACTAAATGGTCTAATAAATGGTGACAAGAGTCTGTATTTTTATATTTTCTTATTATATGCATGCGTTCATTCTGTCCTTTTTTTAAATTTCTGTCTTGATAATATTTAAAAATTGTAATTACATTAAATTAAATACAATTTTTAAAAAGTTTTGAATATTGTACAACTCAACTTGTAATTATAAGCACTAAAGCAGAATGCATATGATGTGGAAATATTGATACCCTATAGGTTAATTAAGCATACTGTTTTAACTTACTATTGATTTGTGCGCAAACGCGAAGTTTTAGCGCCTTCAATTAGTTAAAAAATATCTCGGCAAAAGTCTGGCTAAAGACATTCTAATCTGGCTAAAGGAAGTTTTAAGGATTTGGCTAAAGGCTAAAGGGTTTAAAATCCTAGCGCTAGCCTAGTGAACGTTAAATTTGCTTTTAGACATCAGCATTGAAAACGGCGCACTGAGTTATATGCGTGGAAACAAAACAACAAATCATCATTATACCACAATAGCCTAAATACACACTATGCATCGTGTAATACCCGAGGATATACACGGCATATGTTAGTTATTGTGGTATAAATACAATAGAGCATGAGTCTTGCACGTGTACGGACGATAATGCACCAGCAAACGCTCGTGCATTATCTCTCTGTACACGTGCAAAACTCATGCTCTATCCTATACTTAGATTGCACTGAAGTACAGTATATACGATGTATTGCTCCCAAGTTCCAATTGTAAAACCTTAACGTAACGTTGGCGTCAAACAACAATTACACTATTAGCTGCTTTATCAGCAGAAACTAAATTTGTCATGAATAAATTTGTCATGAAATTATCGGTTCCCGGAAGAAAATCTATGTCTAGGAGAAAGTAAAGGGGGGTTTGAGGAATAAACACTAATACGGATATAGATGCTTTTCTCCATGTAGAAGGGCGGGGTGGTGGGAGGGCTTGAGTTCTTAGTTACCATTTTATGATAAAATCTTCAATCAATTTGTCGAACTGAGCATGACTCGCATCAAAATTAAGAATTGAAGGCAATATATCTTTCGGACTTTTAGAAAAACAAATACCGAAAACACCTATATGTTTATACTATCAAAATTCCTAGTGATAACATGACCAGTTAGAGAATAGAAAACTAGGATTTTATTTTACAATCGCAGTCCTTGGGAGTATTATTGTCTTTGTTAAAGCTAAAGAGTCCCTATATCAATCGATTTCTTCTATGGGGAAATTGTCCTATGTTCACGTCGCGAGACGTAGACATGGACATGGGCTGACATGGACATGGGCTCATGTCTACGGCCCATTGACCAATAAAATCCCGAGAATTTCTTTGCAGTATGACAATGAGTAATGTATTCAACCCCATCAATTGAGGGACACCAACGATGCCTAAAATTACAAGCGCACCCCTGTCCTCCCTCAAAAGAATTCATACTGGCTTACTCACGAAATATTGGGTGTTATAGGAAAATATGGGAGATATGGGAGATATTGTATATGATCATAAGTAGTTTATAATATTCATATGAAGTTTATGCAGTATGCTATTATCTGAATAAACTATTGGGAGAGGTACTGGCAGATCTAATCATATCAAGTAAATCCTATCAACAGTCAGCTAGACAAATATAATAAGCACTTCCATGACGCCATGAGGTAGGGCAGTCCCCATACTCATTTAGTCGTGGAGCATTTTATATATATGAACGTATGTGATTGGTCCTGGACCGTTGTGCCAGCGTTGTCATCAGACTCAAAAAGTGCCCCAACGCGTCCACCGGATCAGTCCCATATCATAGCTGTATCAATTGTTGAATTGTAATTCGACCACTTATATTAGGGTGTTGGGGATGGTATATATTTAATCACAAGCAGACTAAATTTCTTATTCTGATAATGATTATACTATATATTATTAATCGATTGGGAATGTATCCAAAAAAGGATATTGCCATTACAACGTGTATATGTATAATTATGGAAAATATAGTCATAAATGCGTAGATAAATTAGATTTTCTTTTCGAAATGGGTGGCCTTAATATAATCACTAAGGGCGCTGAACGTCAGTTGCCTATGTCTTTTCTGTTGGTCGAGTAGATTATTTAGATTAAAAAGTATAGCGCTTTGTTGTAATTTTGACTTTAACCATGTTAAATCTTCCCTTTTTATATCGAGCTGACTGCATTCAAGTAAAAAAGTGTTCAGTGGTGAATGGGATTGAACAGGAAGTACAATTTTTATCAAGATCTTTAATGATGTCTTCCTAAACTCGATGGTAATAGGTTGTATCCCATTCTAAGTCGTGTTATAGTTTTATTAATGATTTTATTATCAGAGAATAAGGCATGATTTCTAAAATTGCAACTAAGTCTAGTAAACGTATTAAATTTATTGGCTTGAATGGTTAAATAAATGTTTAATTTTTCATTTATTTTTTTACGAATGCCAGAATAAACTTCTGAAGGTCCGAAGGGAATATCCTTATCGATAATAGGGTGATCCAACCCTGCCTTACAGGCAAGGTCGGCCTTTTCATTGCCAGACATATTTACGTGGGCTGGACACCATTCCAAGTTAACTGTAAGATTTAGGATATTAAATTCATTGAGTAGAATTAAAATATTAGAAATAAGATCTGGTCTAGTCTTGCTTGTCCTATCTTTAATTGCAGCAAGAGTAATTGCTAGAGAGGGAATCCGAGAAGATAACTGATTTGGGAGGTTTATTTTTGATGATCCATTTGAGGGACTTGATTATTGCCATCAGCTCTGCAGTGAAAATAGAGAGTCCATCAGAAATTCTAATTATTTTACTAATAGTTTTCGAGGGAATAACGAAGGCAGATGCTAAACGTTCTGTGACAGGATCCTTAGATCCGTCAGTGAAGATGTTTACATAGGAATTATATTTATTGTCAATATGTTAATTAAAGACTTGTTTAATAAGTAAAGGGTTGTCTTGTTTATTAATAATGTTTGTAATGGAAATATCAACTTTTGGTAAGGCTAGAGTCCACGGTGGAATATCTCTAGGATTAAAGTCCGCTATATTTATATTGTCTACTTTATATTCCTGTATTAGATAAAGTATTGTTGTTCCAAAAGGTTGTGGTTTATTCCGAAATTTATTTTTACAGTGTGTTGTTTTAAAAATCTCGTTAACAGGATTAAATAATTTTCTCGTTTGGGTCCTGGCCCAGAAACACATTATCTGCTACTCTCGATGTAAATGTATTGGGAGAACTCCAGACTCGTGTTCTAGTAAATATTTAGGTGTTGAATTCAGCGCTCCCAGTGCTATCCGTAATGCCTTATTTTGAATTATATCTAATTGTTGAAGAAGAGACGGTGCAGCACATGAATACACGTGGGATCCATAGTCAATTTTAGATCTTATCAGGGTTTTATATAAAATAATAAGTGAGATCATGGCGGTGATTTCTTTCTTTACACTGTCCTGTTTTAATGGCATGACAGTAGGGTAAGTGTGAGGTTTGGTGCACCCTAGAACCGGTTTAAACCCCCCAGTGGCCTACTTTGTCACTGACCGTTCCAATGCGGTAGCCCTATTGCCAACCTTTTTGTGTTTGTGATGTCGTTTGCATTTATTAGTACTTTTGCCTTCTTGTTTGTCTGTTTGCGTGTTTGTTTCTGTGTTTTATGGTTGACTGTCCTCATTGAATGCTGCTATCCCTGTCCGATCTTTTTATATTTCTTTCTATCCGAGCCAAAATTTGTTCCTTGTAGCATACGTAATAAATTTAGGTCTTTTTCACATTTGGCTATAAGGTTATAGACATGTGTATTAAAATGTAATCGACGGTCCCAGATGAGACCTACAAATGTAACACTTTTATTGAATATAATTTTTGTATCTCCTAAATGTAAATCTAAAGAACCATGGAAGAGTTACCACAAATTATACCTACTGTTTTATTAGGAGATAGTTTAAAACCCCATTTGTTAGCCCAGTCCCAAATTAAATTAAGTCCTTTTTTAGCTTAGTTTGTAGTTTATCAAGATTTCCCCCCTTAATACAAGTGCTGCTATCGTCTGCAAATTGGCTAATTACCATTCCTGATTCTTTTAATATATCTGGCAGATCATTTATAAGTACGTTAAAGAGAAGGGGGAGATTATAGATCCTTGTGGGGTGCCCCCTCTCGAGGGTCTCCTCATCCGAAAGGGAGTTACCTACTTTTACAGTGATTTTTCTGAAGAAATGCCTTGATAAAGAAAAAACAATTACCTCTAATACCGAGGTCGAATAATTTGGAAAGGATTCCTATATTCCAGGCAAGATCAAACGCTGATCGAGAAAAATGGCTAAAACTGAATGGCCAATGTTTTTGACAAAAATAATGTCATGTTGAAGGCCTTATTGCCTACTGACAGTTCCAAGTCGGTAAACCTGTCTTCACCACCCTTTCTGTTGTTTTTTGTCTCCTTCATTGTATTTTCAAGTCATTGTTTGCAGTACAGTGCGGACCTACGATGCCATTGCGTTCGGACGCTGTGGTTTCTATAGGACCCTATATCTCATTTTTGCTAATTGATCTTGAGTGCTACGTCCCTTTCTGAAACATGATTGAAATTTATTTATTAAGTTTTTGGATTCTAAAAAATGTTCTAGGCGGACTTTTACCATGAATTCCATAAGCTTACTAGGGTGGGAGGTGAGGCTAATGGGACGGTAAGAATGAATACGGGTCGTTAGGGTCTTAATGGGAATAACGCAGGCAAGTCTCCAGGAAACAGGGTATTGTTTGGAGGACAAAATATTATTATAAAGGATAGCCAAATATTGAGGGTGGAGTCAGGCATGTTCCTAAATAAAATATATGATATTTTGACCGGTCCCACAGTGGATTTTTTTCTGCTATTTATTGCATCTTTCAATTTGAAGAGAGAAAAGGAGGTATTAAGTAAATAGTTAGTTTCATCATCTTCATGTATATCATTTAATTTTGTATAGAAATTATTTTGATAATCATTGGTATTTTTGCTGAGATTATTTTTGCTCGAAACTTGTGAAAAATGTTTAGCTAAAAGATCCGCTTTAACTCTGTTCGTGGTGGCATATTGCAGGTTGGTTTTTAATAGTGGAATGGATGAGAAGGATTTCCCTCTTATTCTATTTATTTTATTCCAAAAATTGTTTGTATTTGTTTTTTTTTAAGAACATGAGGTTATAAATTCATCCCAATTACTTTTTTTTGCTTTTATAATAATTTTCTTTGATTCATATTCTGCTTGCTTAACATTTTGTAGGTTCACTTCCGATGGATCTTTTTTAAGTTTGTTGAGCATATATATTGAGCAAATATTTACGTTTTTTAACGGCTTCTTTGCTTTCAGAATTCCACCATGGGTGATGTTATTATTAAAAGTATCTATATTTTCTGTAATTAAATCATCTGGTTTAAGATTTTGGCATAAAATATCAAAGAGATCCCAATCTACTTTATTATAATTAAATTTATCCTGATTGTAATGCTCGTGGGAAATCTTTTCAGAAGACAGTTGGACTGATGGAAAGATAGGGAAATGATCAGATCCCCAATTGTCATTTAAAACGGACCAATGGGAAATTAAAGAAAGCGAGTTTGTGCAGAAGGATAAGTCTATGTGAGTAAGGTTTCCCGTGCCTTTATCCAAGCGTGTTGGTGAGCCGTCATTTAATAAAAATAAATTATTTTCATCTACCAAAGTTAGAATTTCTTTGCCTTTATTATTTAAGTTATCGGACCCCCAGGCCTGATGATGGGCGTTGAAATCTCCCGTAATAATCGCATTTTTTAATTAATATTCACTTATTTTATTAGTGATATGATTAAGTGAATTAATATTACAATTTCTGGAGTAAAGATTAGATAAAATAAAAGTGAAGTCTTCATAAAATATTTTAAACAATTGGACTTCAATTGTGGTATCATTATCAATATAAGTAGGGTTATCAATATCGATGACTTCATAATTAATGTAGTTCTTAAGTATACGGCCAGCCCCCCACAGCTATTATCTTTTTTAAAGAATTTAAATGCATGTCTGAATCCTGGAATAGATTTAAAGTTGTTTTTATTAAATGTATTTACCTGCATACATAGGATGTCTTCTTCGGGATTAAGATCTAAAAAGAGTTTAATTTCAAAATGTTTGGTATGCGTTAGCCCTCCCGCATTAAAAGAAATAATATTAACTGAATTATTCATTTTAAAAACTGTTTGATGCTTTTCTTGATGTCTGAATTGCGACGCTTAGTGGCTACGTATGTGGAAATGGTCTTTCGAGGAGTCTTAATCGCTTTAAGAGAACCTGATATTTTTTTAGGAGTTTTTAAGAGCCTGTTTTTCTTCAAATTTTTATGGTTTGTGATTCGTAATTGAATATCTCTGTCTGGTTGGGAATTGACTATGAGAGGGCTGGGTATTGGGCTTATTACCTTAACTAGAGTGTGATTTATGGCACCTTAACTAGAGTGGGATTAATGGCCTTAAGTATTTCTCTCTGAATATGTGTAATTAATAAGGGGCCACTAGGTCTGGTTTTTTCATTTATTAACCTGATGGTAATTTTGGTTAATACATGTATATTTGTATTTATAATATTGGAGTTATTAGTCACACTTATTCTATTGGGGGAAGTTTGGGAGGAGGATTCATGGAATATGAGGGTAATCCTGATTGGGGTACTAGGGGTTGGGGTCTCATCGAATTCAGCCATGTCATGTAGGATACTATTGTTTGATGACCAGTTCGAGTCGTAAATGTTTTCCTGAGATAATACAGACGTGTTCTGAGAAATTTTACGCATCGATTTTTGCTTAAATACCACCTAATGGGGGTGTTCGTCGATTTGAAACTACTTCACACGTGACTCATTCATATTCATGAGTTATTACCAGTTAAAATAGGGACTGTACAGCTTTAAGGTCTGCAACTATATAGTATAACACATTATATGACTATAGAAGTTTTTGAAATACTTTGGTGGGATAAAATCAATGAATATCTTGGTAGGTCAATACAATTAATACCATAATATATATATTAACATAGAATTTAAGAAAATGTCTGACGTGATAAGACTCTGTGTCAGTAGGGGGGTCGGAGAATATGTTTCGTAGAGCTTGGACTGATGATATCAGTGTTGACAATGAGTCTGATCACGTCATTCATTTTTCAAAAATACCATATTTTAATTTTGATTTTATTGACATGCCAAGAATGTGTCTAGCTGAGCATGATACGCATCAAAATTAAGAATTGAAGGCAATAAGGAGTGACTGTATTATGTGAATGCTACTCTTCTTGTTGAACTTATAATCTTTTCTTAATATATCTTTCGGACCTTTAAAGGTCCTTTACCTTAAACACATATATGTTTATACATGTACTATCAAAATTACTAATGATGACATGACTAGTAAAATTAGGATTCTTTTTTTACAATCACAGTACTTAGGAGTATTATTGTCCTTATATTATATTATATTGTCCGACTATATTGTTTTGTTTTAGTTAAAATAACATTTTCAAGTAGCGTTTTATTTTTAACCAATTATATGACTATATAAGTTTTTGAAATACTTTGGGATAAAATCAATGAATATCTTGGTAGGTCAATAAAATTAAAACCCTAATAAATGTATTAACATATAGAATTTAAGAAAATGTCTGACATGATAAGACTCCGTGTCAGTAGGGGGGTCGGAGAATATGTTGCGTAAAGCTTACACTAATACTGACTGTAATATCTGTTATAGTCAATGGTTATTGGAGGACACACTAGCTGTTGGAACTTATTGAGATTGAGTAAATTTCACGGTGCATTTTTTGTACATGGACACCGGCATGTCCCTTTCTGCCAAGATTTTAACAAGAGAGGTATGATGTGATTTGAGCTTACAGTTAAAAACTTAATTTTAGGTTGCAATCAGACTCGCAGGATCTATGATTTTGTAATAATCCTGTTGCCCGTGATTTTATCTTCGATTAGGTCGTATTCGTTTCAATTTATTCATACAGATGTTTACGTTGTGGCTGGATGCAAATAACGTTTTATATTTCCCCTTATTTGTTCGGTCATTTTGATTCTCGGCAGAACAACTTTTTCTTTCAATTTTATTAACATAAGCTTTATTTCGTCTTTTCTTTTGTTTATATCCTGTGAGATTCCTTGGTAATTAATATAACTATAAATAAACGTTCTCGTAAATTATTTTATTAGTATTAACGAAATGTGGAGTGACGTCATAGTTTCCCACGCTGTTAAGTTTTGCACTAAATAACCTGATCGGTATATTCTCATCTTGTGCAGTTTATGAGTGACGTCATCAATATCGGGGTCGTTCTGCAATGTTAAACATTGGCAACTTCATATTCTTTGATGTTGTTGAACAATGAGTGGGTTGTTTTTACTTTAATTGTACGAGTAATGCTTTTGGATACATTTCAATTGAATATTTGTACAGTAATGATGTATAAATAAAATTAAAAAACAAAAACAAAACAAACAAAAAATTATATTCGATAAATTAGAAAATCATTATATAGATAAATAAAAAAAAAAAAAAAAAAAGGATATATATTCCGTATAAGTTGCATATTACCATAAGCTTTATTTCGTCTCTTTCTTTGTTTCTATTCTGATAATTCAGGTCGTGGATGGACTTTAGGTGGACATTGATTAATATTAATCTCATATTGTGTGGTTGTGGCTGTCGGGGTCGAATTGAAATTCCCCTGAATTCAAAAATGGAATGTCCCTTTAATTTCGAATGGATGTAACTGTTTACTGGTATGCAGGTGGATGGGAGCCTGAACACTCTAGGACTTTGGGTGTCCGGGCACCCATCCATATGGCGGGCAGCGAAGGTGTGAAAGGAAGGACATATACGTTTCAGTTTAACTTTATTCAGCTCCTGTATACCCAGAGACTGAATTGTAATCTAAACATAAATTATATACAAATTTGCTGTCCGTACGAATTGCTAAAACAAACATTTTAAATTGATTGAATTCGGTGCACTTGTAATTATGCTTGAATATCAACCGTGCTTTCAACACTTGCTTAAATGGTTATCAGAAAAGTTGCTTTCATAATGAACGTTTAATTTGGTGCACATGTATTTATGTCCTTAATATTGTAATATTGAATTTGTTTTATCGCTTAATGCTTTCTGCTGTAAGGGCTTGCCATAATGGTCTTTTGTGCTTACCGGCAGCCCAATTGTTAAACATTCAATCCATGCCACGCCCAATATTTGCCAAATCTATTAAAGTTTAAAAAATATTTTTATGTGTTGTTATTAAAGTGCTCTCCAATAATACTGACTATAATATCTGTTATAGTCAATGGTTATTGGAGGACACACTAGCTGTTAGAACTTATTGAGATTGAGTAAATTTCACGGTGCATTTTTCGTACATGCACACCGGCATGTCCCATTCTGCCAAGGTTTTAACAAGAGACGTATGATGTGATTTGAGCTTACAGTCAAAAACTTAATTTTATGTTGCAATATCATGTTGCAGTGTTTTATGTTGCAAGATCATGTTGCTTTCTCTGAGTTATATATTTCAGTTGATGTCTTCATCTGGATCCACTTACCTAGTCAACAATTACTGGTGTGGCATGGACATTAAGTGCACTTATATACTTGCTGGAACTTTTGGACTACAAATAGTTGATGTGTTAAATGTTGTAGTGTTTAATTATCGGCGGGCAGCGAAGGTGTGAAAGGAAGGACATATACGTTTCAGTTTAACTTTATTCAGCTCCTGTATACCCAGAGACTGTATTGTAATCTAAACATAAATTATATACAAATTTGCTGACCGTACGAATTGCTAAAAAACATTTTAAATTGATTGAATTCGGTGCACTTGTAATTATGCTTGAATATCAACCGTGCTTTCAACACTTGCTTAAATGCTTATCAGAAAAGTTGCTTTCATAATGAACATTTAATTTGGTGCACATGTATTTATGTCCTTAATATTGTAATATTGAATTTGCTTTATTGCTTAATGCTTTCTGCTGTAAGGGCTTGCCATAATGGTCTTTGTGCTTACCGGCAGCCCAATTGTTAAACATTCAATCCATGCCACGCCCAATATTTGCCAAATATATTAAAGTTTAAAAAATATTTTTATGTGTTGTTATTACAGTGCTCTCCAATAATAATATCAGTGTTGACAATGAGTCTGATCACGTCAATTTTTTTTAAAAATACCATATTTTAATAAGGGTATTGATTTATTTGCATGCCAAGTATTTTTCGGGACAATCATGCTCTTCATTCTATTCCTAAATATGTCAATAATTCGGAAAGTCCTATAATTTGTTTTAAGTATAACAAACCCCAATTAAAAACATTATTTTTAACTAAAACAAAATAGTTTCTGACTTTGACATAGAAAATAATACTCCTAAGGAGAGTAAATGGAAAAAAATCGAACGTTTACTATGCTCCGGTAGGTCATATCATCACTGGTAATTTTGATATTTTATATAAACGTTTACGGCATTTGTTTTCTAAAGGTTCGAAGTAGAGACTGCCTTCGGTATTTGATTTTAATGCATGTCGTGCTCAGATCGCCCAATCCATTGAGGAATTTATTATAAAATGGTATCGTAGAGAACATGCGGACCCAAACTCCCTTTCTAATTGGAAAAAGTCAATTCATAAAATTATAGATACCCGTATTAACTTGTATAATGCTAAAACCTTTTTACTTCCTCCGAGACCCAGGTTTTTGCTTAGTGATTTAAAATAGGGAATTTATGAATTTCGTAATAAATTCAGTTCCTGCTTAAAAAACAGCTAATAATGTAATTACTGTTTGATGCTTATATTACGTCAATGTTTTATCTCCCTCGGTCCACTACTTTAAAGACGAAAAGCAAAACAAACGTCCAACTATGTACTGGATTCCTGAATTACAACAACAGCCTTATAAAAACCCGCTTTAATTGGATTATTGGGCCTGCACCACTACAAACATCTTCAAACGTTTAACTTTTTGTCTTACTGCCATTAAGGATTGTTTAACAGTATTGTGCTAAAGCTTATAACAACTCTATGATTAATTTATTTTGGTCAATGAAAACATAAGGAGACGTTCTTGATAAGATTTAAATCTATAAATACTTATGACGTTTCAACACTATATGCAACCTTACCAACGACATGTTTATTTTTTTTTTTATTTTTATTTTTTTTTTTTTTGGCCCACCTTCTCAACCCCTTTTATCTGCTCCTTTCTTTCGCCTCCCCTCACTCCGTCTTCCGCCAGCTCTGCTGTTGTCCCTCCTACTAGATGGTGATCTGTTCTGACATACTTTCTGCTGAAGCCTCGCTGTATATTCCGTTTCTGCGACGACTCTCGCTGTTCACCCGCAGTTCACCTGATTTTTCTCTTTTTTCCTTCGGATTGTACTGTTTCTAGGACATTGCTGATATGTCTTCTGATATTGTCTATTGCTGTGAAACAGCCTCCCCCTAGTACTCAATGGTACTCCATTCAAGCTACTATGCCACTACTAGGCTACTGGCCACTGCATACTTTAGACGCGCCATACGAAGAACCAACGAATTTCTGTCTACAGCTTCCCTTCTTTCTATGTTTATTGCTATCATTAAATAAACTTTCACTAGAGAAACAACTCTATATTGTTGGCTTGTAACAATATTAAAGCCTTTTTTGTTTTACTAACGACAGTTTAGACAATTACACTATGTGGACGTGCAAAAAGGTTTGAGAAGCACTCATTTTCCTATTGTCTTCGTCAGGTATGTCACTACCATTTATTATAGACAAATTGATGGTATCCCTATGAATACGAACTGTGCACCTCTTTTTACTTATTGCTATGAGTCTTCACCAGATACTCAGGCAGATGTAATAGAAGCCTTTAATGACACCTCTCGGTAACTGGATGACATATTGAACATTTATATTGAACATTGACAATCCTTTATCATCATAAAACACGTCAACTTAACACAGCTATTAGTTCTGATAAGTTAGATTCTTTTGTTGATTTACATCTCTCCATTGAAAATGGTGAAATAATTAATTTTGATATTGTTAATTATCTACACTTAGAAGTGGATGTTTCCCGAGCTACTTCTATTGAGCCTTTGTTTCTCAACTTATTCGGTTTTCTGGAGCTTGACTTGTATTCGTGTTGCGGACTTTATTAGTCGTTATATTTGTATAGTTATTATAAGAGGTCTACCGTTACCATTAACCTTTAACCATTAAAAAGTATATCAAAAGAGGTTATGACGCATCATTTTGCAACGCAATGCATGCTTAGCGACTAACCCATTAACAGTTCGCCACTATGCTTTCCTCTTTGATTGTACGATGACCGGGCATATTGTGGACTCTATGAAAACGTCTACCTAAATCCTCAAAGGACGGTAGAGTTTAATGTTTGTCTTAAATGTTGTCTTGTCATTCCCTTAACGGTTTGTTGACTTGTTGCTCTGGCTTCTGCCAAGTCATTTAGTACTTGCTTTGCGACTTTCTATGTGTTTTTATATTCATATATACATGATCATTTCTGTGTTATACTTATATTGTCAATTAATGCTGCCTTGTTGGAGAATATAACCTGGAGTAGATACCTTTATTTACACTGTCGCGTATTTTGCCACTGACCGTTCTAATGCTGTATCTCTATTTTTCAACCATTTTTGCCTCCTGATGTCATATCTTACTTTTTATTCATCTTTGTAATTATTGTTTTGTTTCTTAGCGTGTTTTTGGGTTTAGTTAACCCTGCAATCATGGGTGTGATTTTGGGGACCAATAGACTATACTGCGTACCGGGTACCAGTCTACTTGGTCCTATCGAAATTAGGTTGACCTGAAAAATAAATTGGAAACCGATTACCGAAGGAGGGCTGCTGGCCTAGGGTTGACTGTGTTACTTTTCCTGTTCTACCTTTATATCTACGTTTATACTAAGGATCGTACAAAATAATGTGTCAGCTTTCTCTTGTTCAAATGGACAACTGAAGCGAGACCTGAAAACTTATAGTGCTTTCCAGACTGTTTAAAATAGTAAGCAGACAGTGATATAGGTATCGATTGACTGGAGGGTATATATCGCTTAATTATTTTGATCAGAACGTCCTGTCTCATACGTTATAGCATTAACAGTTTGGACTAAACAATGCATTACACAAGCTTTCTTTAACTGTTTTTAAATTATTAACTGACGTAATAAGAACACGCATTGAGTATGTCAATGTTGAATGTTTTAAAAGAGGCATATAGGATAGTAGAAAAAACAATGTCTATATTATAGGTAAGATACTTGTTGTTGTTGTGACAGAAATAATGTTTGTAAATGTTATTTCACGCGTTTGTCCATGTTGTTCCCAGTGTTGATCATGCAGAAAGTCAAGGTATTAGTAACTTTTATATCAATTATTTATCAATTTTTTTCTTACATTTTAAATATCTAAAGCATTCTATTTCATTACGTAATAAACTGTGGCGGCAGTAAAACGTCTCCCCGCGCTTGCAATCAGTACTGTTATCCATTCGATCTTTGGAGATCGCTGAGCCCGATACTTATATTTAGTTATCGGTGGTACATTTTCAATTTCTTTTGTTTTCTTACTTAATTTTTGATTCGGTGGTTCCACTACTCCGGCCGATAAAAGGCTCTGGGTATTGTTTAACCACTTATAGGATATGTTGTCTGCTTTTTAATTTAGTCTTTTGGCTGTTACTTGTGATACGCAGGCTTCATAACCGCTGCTCCCAACTAAATTCCATTATGTTCATTTCTCTCTTCGGGGCATTTAATTTTATTAGATACTGGGACCATACGCCGTACGACATGGGGAAGCATACAACTCTATGTCCACCGCCGTATGCATGTCATCTTCGGGATGGTTAAAATTGTGTACTATTGATTTTATGAATATTGAGTTCTGCTCAACCCGGGGCTAGAGGGCGTGAGCGGTAGCTAGCATATTTCACTACCGCTCATGAACAGTCTCAATCAAACCGAGACTGCAATATTTCGTATATGTCGTGCTCGGCCGTTTCCAAAGGTCCATTATCATACTCTTTTTTTAATTTCCTCTCAATCAAATCGTTTTTGTTGTCTAGTATTCGTCACCCTCTATTTGGAAAGATCTGGGAGGAGGAGGAAATGCCAGAGGATTGGAAGGAAGGATATCTTGTCAAGCTCCCCAAGAAAGGAGACCTCAGCAATTGTGCCAACTACCGAGGAATCACACTACTCTCAGTACCAGGAAAAGTATTTAATAGGATTTTACTGGACAGGATGAAGGATGCAGTGGATCCTCAGCTAAGGGACAATCAGGCAGGCTTTAGAAGGAACCGGTCATGCACAGACCAGATTGCCACATTGCGCATAATAATCGAACAATCAATAGAGTGGAATTCCTCAGTATACTTAAATTTTGTGGATTATGAAAAGGCATTTGACAGTGTGGATAGGGCAATTCTTTGGAAACTTCTTCGACATTACGGAGTCCCTAGCAAGATAATCGGTCTCATCAAAGCCTCCTATGAAGGAATGTCCTGCAGGGTGATTCACGGAAACCATTTCACGGACAGCTTCCAGGTGAAGACCGGGGTCAAACAAGGGTGTCTGCTGTCGCCATTCCTCTTTCTCTTAGCAATTGATTGGGTTATGAAAACAACCACTGCTCAGAGAGGGAACGGAATCCAATGGACAATGTGGACACAACTGGATGACCTCGACTTTGCGGATGACCTGGCACTCCTATCTCACCAACACCAACAGATGCAAGACAAAACCTCAGAGCTAGAAACCATTTCAGCACAGGTAGGACTGAGGATACATACAGGCAAGACCCTTGCTCCTCAGGATCAACACTGCCAATAACAGCCCAATTACACTTGGAGGAAATGAACTGGAGGAAGTTGAAGCCTTCACATACGTTGGTAGCATTGTGAATAAGCACGGTGGCACAGATGCGGATGTCAAAGCAAGGATCGGCAAGGCGAGAGTAGTCTTCCTCCAACTCAAGAACATCTGGAGTGCCAGAGCAATAGCAACCCACACTAAGATAAGGATCTTCAACTCAAATGTAAAATCAGTGCTACTGTATGGATCGGAAACATGGAGGACAACAAAGAAAACCACAAGAAAGATCCAAACCCACATCAACAACTGCCTCCGACGAATCCTCAGGATCCACTGGCCAGAAACCATCAGTAATGTGGACCTATGGCAACAAACCAAGCAAGGACCTATTGAAATGGAAATTAGGAAAAGGCGATGGGGTTGGATTGGTCACACGCTCCGGAAACCAACATCCAGCATTACAAGACAGGCCCTAACTTGGAATCCACAGGGCAAGAGGAAGAGAGGAAGGCCTAAGAATTCCTGGCGGCGCGACCTCATGGCAGACATAGAGGAAATAGGTTACAGCTGGGGAGAAGTAGAGCGGATGGCCCAGGACCGGAGACGTTGGAGAGCTGTTGTTGGCGGCCTATGCCCTGGTAGGGTGTAAAGGCCTAAGTAAGTAAGTAAGTATTCGTCAAGCGAAGAAGCTGTCTCTTTTTTTATATCAATTTTTATTTAAACATGGGTTTTCTTACATGTTGAAATATCCACTGCATTCGACTTTCCTTTTTGTTAATGATATATGCAATAAGAAGTTAAGTAATATGTTCTGTGCTTGGTATTATAACACTATTCTGATAAACCGGTTTCTAAAGGTTATCCAGTGTCCGTCTATGTAATACAGATGATGCAATACTATAAGAGACGAATTGGTGTCATGTTTCTTTTCATAGAGCATTATTATTCATGAATATAGAAATTTAGATAACTATTACTGTGTATGGAAACCATTAGAACGCTCTAATACTGTGCTGATGTTTGACCTAATTCGAGATTCCATATACCGCATATAGTGCACAGTGAAGCGTGAATTTGCTGTACCCCTCCTGTATGGAGATAGTTAATTGCAAATTCCATTTTCTGTATATTTTTTGAGTCGATGTGAAATACATCTTGTTCTAATAAAATTCCAAGGAAGTGTTGTATAGATGTATGTGTTTTTTATAGTGAGCATAAAGGTGATTTAGACCTCACTGCTCAGATCGCCAATACTCGGGAGGCGTTTCATAAATGTAATGTATTGCTGGAAGAGCCTGACGTCATAGCCTCTCTCTCATATTCATTTGCGGCCATCTTCTTTCACACACATGAAATCAAAGAGTGCCTTTGACGTTGTGCAATTATGCGTATACAATATATCGTAAGTAAAATATGTGTTGTAATGTGCAGAAAGTTTACACGGTCGACTGTTGTACGTGTCAATAAAGTTTGCAGACGCAGTTGATGACTGGTTTGTTATTGTTTGTCAACTTTGTGTTTGCATAGCGTGACGTAGTTTAATCCGCTTGCTGACATAACTTGTTTGTCATTCAATTTCCATGATTAAATATACGGGTGAAAAGTCGGAAGGTAGTGTGTGCACAAACATGCCACTTAAATGTTTAGTTGTTCTTTGCTCATTTGGTAACCGTTAGTAGCTATACTAAAATAACAACAAGAAACCCTCGGAGGTTTTCATTTACCGCCATTTTTTCCTGTTTGGCGCGTTATTTTGTTTCAGCGATTCAGCGAAGTGAATCGTCGTATTAAATGCATGTATTTTAAGTAAAATGCTAAACTGTAACAGTATAATGTGTTTTAATTGGAGTTTGTGTGCATATGCGTTGAAGTGAGTTACACAATTGTCGTATTTTTCGTGTCTTCATAGCGAGAGGACAATTGTTATCAGAATAGAATAGAATATTTCCAATATTGATTAGCGCAAAGTGACCATGAGCTGGACACCTTTCACAAAAAATGACATGGATCTTACATGTAAAAGGATAATTCTGTCTGATTTCTTGTACTGGTTGTACCCGGAGAAAGTGCGTGGTCTGCCTCCACCACCGAAAATTAACCGTCATATATAACCCTACTACTGTCCCTACATGTGTTGAAAATGACGAGCCAGACGTGTTTCATTGTGTCCGACAGGTGTCGCTGCGTTATTGACCTGTGTGATTTTTGCGCAAGGCATGCCGGTAATCAATGGCGGTGTAAACAATAATACCGTCTGCTGCGAGTTATATTTTGGGGAGGACTGGCCACTATCTTCTAATTTTGACAGGTTTCTATATACGTACCCATGTCAGATCCATAATTAGACCAATATCTGTCACAAGTTGACCGATATAATTTATTAAATAGTTTGTCGCTACGTCGTGATTACCTCGTGGCTAATTAGCATAATACCTTTTTATAAATCAAATGAAAGTACTTCAAAAGTCATGAAAGAGAAAGCGTTATGTTTAGACGGTAAAATGATGGTAAATAAAAGCATTAGGTTTCACTTATTAGACTATGAACTCCTGTGTTTGTACAAACAAATAATTTGTTACAAAATGATTTATAAACAATTTATTGAAATATAAAGTAATCCATTGGCGGTTATGCGTATGTAGACAAAAGCCATATTTTGCTCGGTAATGCGGAGGCCTATCGTCAGTTGTGACGTAGCCGGTGTATGTATAGAATGAGACATGTTTCTGTTGGAATATGCTGCAAGGTTTGCCTCTATAGTCTGTCATGTTTGATAAAATGAACAACTTCATGTGTAACATGTATAGTGATTGCTTATTGCTTATAATATATTGACAGTTAGAATGATTTCTTTTTCAGTGTTGTGATACCTGTTGTTTGCGTCTCCCCAAGTTTTGTAGAGATGAAGTAGCGGTAAACGAAGGTCTTTGTCAGGTTAGTATTACGTAGGTAGTTTGCTGGATGGCAGATGTGTGTTTAGATAAAGGTCTGTATGGCTTATATGGCTATTCATATATATACGTGATTGCTTTTGTTTGAATGGGTATTGGTACCATTCGCAAAAGGGTAAAGAAGAAAACAGCACGATATATAACCTTACATTGTGTTGCAATTGACGTAAGAAACAAACACACACTTTTACACTCAATCTGAAGTTTACACTCATTCTGAAGCGCCATAGGGACATTGTTCTGTAAGCTGGACTGAACTTCTCTGAAGTTACATAAAAAATTACATAGATTCTAGATTTAAACATACATTCTGTCTGGTTTCTGCTTCTAATCAATGTAAAACTATATGTTTGGAGTACTGTGGTTGTTTTGGTGGGAAACTGGATTATCAGTATCAAGCTAACTGTATACTGGTTGAATGATTTTTAGCCCTGTTAAAGTAACGCAAGCGCCAAATTTTACTAAAACCATTCTTGCAAACTATTGTTATATGTTGTCTTGAGGTTACAAAATAATGCATAGGTGCTAATGAATTCTTGCCGGATTTGCCCCGTGGGGTCCCGTTTGGTCACGGGGCAAAGAATAGGACCACAGCAGATCCCTTTGGAGGGGTAGGCAGAGGGGTAGAATCCCCCCAAATTCATGATCATATTTTGTTCATGTTCATTAAAGGTCTTCATCATGATCCCTGCATTGTTTCAGATGCCATCTCGCTCACATCAAAAGAACAGTGGCAGAAAAACAATAAACGTGGCTCCAGCGTAAATGGAGTTTCTACGATAGAATTTGCAGCAACTCTGCAGTTCAGGGTGAAAAGGTTCTAGGCCCATTTTCCATATTTTTTCTCGATGTACATGGAGGATGAGCCTGGCATGTTCATGCCTGTTAGGCGCCATATAACCTTTCATGGGTTGGTGCGCCTTAAAACCCAATTGTGCGCCTTAAAACCCAATTCAATTCAATTCTTGCCAGATTTCAAAGAACCTTGGTGGCAACGATCAGTACCAAGCCTAGTTCAATAATATTTACCGTCGGGGATGATATCCATCAATTTTCAACGTTTTTATGCTGTTCTTTAAAAAAAAAATATTTGCACTTTATCCCGACGTTAAATCGCTAAGCTAAATTTCTCGTTAGCAAATTCCGTCCTGATTTTTGGTCGGAACCAAAATCATTAATTTCGTAGTTTCCCTTTGATTCTTTTTTGCAAATAATGTATATATAATGAAAGATGACCATAAAAGTCACTGAAAAGTTACCTACTTGTGATTAAAATAATCCAATTACTGTTTTAAATCTGTATTTTAACTTTCCCCCCATACACTGACAGTCTAATGTACACCTAACGGGTTGTGTTGAATGTACGGAATGAAAAGCGAACTAAATAAATTAATAATATTCCTACTTGTTTTCGTACTAGAAAATAATCATTAAAATCTGTTTCGTCTAAAAAATATTTCTACTTTTTAACAAACCCACAACAACATGGATGCAGAATCAAATGTCTTTGTGAAGGCGATTTGTGTTTTGAACGACAGCGATGCTTATTTTGTGAATATCGCACACAAGATACAAGTTCCGGGCTTTTTTACCTTATATAACAAAGGCCTATAAAATCTTTCCCAATCAGAAGGTGGCATTCTCTCAGAATTTGAGAAAAATCATGAATAATGCAATGTTTTTTGTCTGTTTAGTCAATTCTGAATCAAGCAAGTTAGTAATTACAATAAATAATGGAATAAAATAAAAATAAAGCATAGTGTTGCCATATTTACTGAATTTATGAATTCTTAATTTTTTTCCAAAATGAGAAAAAGCGCGTTATTTTTTTCCCAAAATGGACAGGCCTGGGCCTCTTCCCAATTTGGTGGAAAAAAGCCCTGAAGGTGGATGTAAGTTTAATGTTTATTTTATCATTTAGCAACAACGAAAACCACAAAATACTTCTGGATTACATTTCTGAATTTGCTAACGGGAATTTTAACTTAAACCCATAAAAAGTCACAGATATTGAATAATTAAAAAAAAAAGTGAAATATATAAAAAAAAACATTGATACAAATTAAATGTATCCATGACAGACTTAAATATTCTGTCAGAGCTACAGATAAGCTTTTTGATCAACTGGGTATTTACCCACTCATTTTTAATTCATTGGGTATTTTAGGATTTTAATTGGGTAAACCATTTTCTACAATAATCAGCCATGAACACTCCGACTTCTATTCTCGTTTTGTTTATTGCGTCACGCGATCACCAGCATGTTCTGTTCTTTTTTACAGTCGATCTTATCAACAGTCGACACAACATCATTCAAAATTGATTTGACAGTATTCGATGTGTTATCTAAACAGGCTAGAATAGGGTCGTCCAATGTTTGCGTAATAACAGCGTTAGTCGTTGGTTTAGACAAATAACCTAACCAATTATCTTCTTCTTTTGTTCAAACACCTGCGCCTCTTTGCGCCATGTTGACGTTTAGAGAAAGTTGAGTGCTTCGGTGATGCTGAATAATTAAAAATAGACTGAATACAATATTTTTGGTCCTGAAGGATTTACTTACGAGTGAAAAATAACATTTAGCCAATATCAAAGGCTCGCTTATTAGAGAATTGACGGGAAACGGCGATGCATTCCGTTTGATATTGGCTGTCTTCACGGTAATGGATACAATATGATACGCTGACAAAAACGGTTAATTTGCGTATTTAGCGATTTAATTACTTTATTGGTACGCACCAATAAAGTAATTTAATTGTGTATTTAGGGAGTTTTAACTGGGAATTTACGCAAATACGTTGCTTATCTGTAGCTCTGTAATCTGTGACGTTTTATGTCATAGAACTATACCAAGCCTAGTTGCACTGCCATTGTTGTGTACTGGTTAATGATATTGAGTTCTCTAAAGTTTTAATACACAAACTTTGTCACATTTCTATTCTCTTGATACAATGGCAGGGATGATTAGTGCCATGTGTAGTTGCGCATGTCATTGTTGTGTTCCAGTTGATTGACTTTCGGCGGTGTTATGCCCCATTAAAGAACATAATACCATGGTTCCCATACCGGGCAATCGGGAAAAAGTCGGGAATTTGAAAACAGTAATTCCAGGCCATGAAAACCCCTCGAATTTTACCCAAATCAGTTAAAATCAGGATTTATTCACGAAAAAAAACTGTGTTGTGTATAGCCTCTCCAAGTATGGAATCCCGGTGATTTATAAAAATAAAGGTGTACGTCAATTGATATTCGGTACTTTACGTAAGCCAATAAAGAAAGATAAAAATATCGGACAGGGAAAGCAGCATTCAAGGACGACAGTCAACCACAAAACACAAAAACAAACACGCAAACAGACAAACGAGAAGGCAAATGTAATAAAAAATGCAAACGACATCACAAACACAAAAGGGTTGACAATAGGGCTACCGCCTTGGAACGGTCAGTGGCAATAAAGGCCACTGGGGGTTTAAACCGGTTCTAGGGTGCACCAAACCTCACACTTATCCTACTTTCATCCATTAAAATAAACCATTGGTTTTCGTGAACAATCGTAAAGATGTGTTAATGCTCTGATCAATGAAATGTGAACCCCAAATTGTACTTTTGTTTTCGATCGAATAAAAACATATTTACAGTAATAAAATAATATTTAAATAATACCAGCAACTTTATTGCTTTAACAAAGCATATTCCCAGTACCACACAACTGAACACAGTTTTAGCTACCAGGGATTTTTCTACCTTTTTGAAACTAGGGCCAGGGGCCATCTGAATTGGGGAAAAAAGCGCCTACATGTAAAACGCTCCAAATTGGGAAATTTGGTGATGAAATAATTAAAAACAATGTCTAGGCTAGTGCTAGGATTTTAAACCCTTTAGCCAAATCTGGCTAAAGCCCTAAAAATGTCTTGAGCTATTTTGGAACTTTAATTGAAGCCACTAAAATCTCGCGTTTGAGTAACTTAAAAAGAGTATTCTTTATTAACCTATAGGGTATCAATATTTCCATATCACACATATGCTGCATTGTGCTTTAGTGCTTTAAAAAGAACAACACACAATTTCAGTATATAAATGTATTTTATTTCACCAATTGTTTATCATTTTCATCTACCTCACAAACCTACGGAGTACGTTTAATTCAATTTGAAAAACACACTCAGTAATATAAGTATTTTCTCCCGTCCGAAAATATGTACTATCCGAACTATTATGACACCGATGTTTAGCGTCCGTGAAATATTGCCGATATTTGGTCGAAATACTGTCCATTACAATCCTTTTTCATGCATTTTCTTGTTTTTAATGCCAAAATGTCTGTCTTATCAAAAAATAAAGTAACACGCAATGATCATGTATTTTTATTTCAACAATTGCCGGTCTTTTCATAGCCGTCATAATGATTTGTGCCATTTGTGGAATTTTTCTGTACTGCGCTCCGTCTCTCTTTACGAAGCGAGCACCCAATTTACACAAGCTCACACTTGCGGATACGCTACTCTATTAGTGGGCACTCAGGACTTACCAATGATCGCAAGACCGACGACCCTTAAACAGAGCATCTCTGGCTTATTAATAACATTGTTACACTTCCTGTTTTGATCAGCCATATTCGCTGTAAGAGAGCGCCACATTTTTTTTTTACCCGACTCGATAACGCAATGAAATAAACGGATAATATGAAGCGCAGGGACACAAACTAGTTGAAGGCGGAGCTCGTATACAGTGACGTCATTTGGCCCTAGAGGGGTATATTGAATGAACAGCACGCTTGCGATCTTTGCATCGGAATCGGCTATTAATGATTTCCTTCAGTTTGGGAATTTTTATTTTACATTTGGGAATTTAAACAAACATGACGACAAATCAGTAGTAAATTTTGCTACTTCGCTAAAAAACAGCTTTAGTTTGTGAAATTTCTCATGCAAATTGTGAAATTTTTCCTAGTTTTTTCAGTTGTGAAGTAGCCGAAGATCGGCCTCTATTATTGCAGGTAAAAAGGCGCTGGTACAAATTCGTTACCTAACCAGTTGACTCATAAAATATGTTGACGATTTCAGCCGAGTATTTACGAATAAAACTCGCAATAATCCGTCGTATATGCAAGCGTCTAATCATTTAAATCGATAAAGCATGTCGTTTGAGAACAAGTTCAATGTCAACACTAAATTTACTTCATAGGAGGGAGAACGGCCTAAAACACAGCGGGTTAAAGTCAATACTTGTCAAAAACAATAAACTAACATCTTGTGTGGTGTCACATATTAGTACTGCAAACAATTTAATGTTTTTGCAACAACGGTGTCGGACAAACACTGGTATAAATTGTCCTTGAAAACAGTGGGAAAACCTAGAAAAGACCTTGAATGTTGTTCTCAGAAAACTGTGGGAACCCTGTAATATACTAACTTTGTACAGACTAGTTCTCCTGGTACCCTGGCTGGCATTCAACAACTAGTGGCCTATATCATTGCCATGAGCCGGTTGAATGAATGTTGAAAATGTGTTATGGTCCCCTGCACATTTAGCCAGTAGAGCATCCACAGACTCTCTTTCACCTCTTGTCTGCACCGTATTTTCAATACTATAACACTTAGAGATACCAAACTTGGTATGTAGATACATCTTGGGATAGCTGTGTGTCGCGTACCAAAATAAGGTGACTTTGACCTTGACCTGTGACCTCTGTCATAGAAAATGCTTGTCCGGACCATATGTTCAATAAAATAACACTTAGAGATACCAAACTTGGTATGTGGATACATCTTGGGATAGTGGTGTGTCGCGTACCAAAATAAGGTCACTGTGACCTCTGTCATACCCCAAACTTTGTGAGAAACATCAGTATGAAGTGAAACTGCGCATATACATGAAGTCATGGGGTATGCGTTTGCATGGGTATTAATAACCTTCATTGATAATTTTAGTTTTACTTTTTTTTTTATCTACATCTGTATTAATCTCGCTTAGTTTTGTACACTCTTTTTGTGATGTCTGGGCGATCTCTGTAGTGTAAGGAAACACGCTTTTCTTTCGAGAAAAGAGATTCAAGTTCAAGTCTTGGCAGGGACCTGACACACTGAGTTGTACATACAATCCTTTTTTTTCCCACATCAGTAATGTTGTTTTTGTACAGCATGAACTTAAACATATGTACATTTCATAGTCATTCATCATATTATTACCGTATGTAAATTGTAATTATTCATACATATTCTGAGTGTGTTTTTATATAATTGTATAAAC
This sequence comes from Cyrtodaria siliqua, assembly GCA_037043455.1. NCBI lineage: Eukaryota > Metazoa > Mollusca > Bivalvia > Adapedonta > Hiatellidae > Cyrtodaria > Cyrtodaria siliqua. The sequence continues at coordinate 626,763 of JAWPHD010000023.1, read as the reverse complement.
ATTATTTATAGTCAAAAGAATACATATAGCCGGAATACATATTTATAGCCGAAATCAGCTATAGCGAATTGTCGGTTTTAACAAAGGTCCTTTTTGTCCAGCTCGTCCAGTCTTTACTTAATATAAAAATAGCGAATATAGCACTTTCTTGTTATAGCAAAGCACTTAAATTGGACGTTTAGTTTCAAATAAAAAACATTCTATCTTTATTTCGCTTTTCCATTTTGTTCTCTGCCATTGCTACACCAAATAGAACTCGCTATTAATTTTACACAAACAAACCACACATGATGCTGTAATTCCAATGCAATGAATTAAAACAAATATATTCTACAATTTTCATTCTTATTGCCGCTCGTCGTCATAGTATATATTGTATACTATGACTTTTCTTGTTAAGGTTATACCAAACTAAATGTTAATGACACCCACCTGCACGTTTATAGAGGAGGTATATTATGATCTAAAAGTGCGGGTTTATAAGAAAACAAATTAATAGTATATGTGTATCTTGTGATTTAGAGGTAAACCAGTGTCGAATTAAAACCCTATCAATATTTTATTTAACTTCATTCATATTTAAAATGTTATGATCATTGTTTGCAAAGCATTGTCATGTATGACTTCACAAAATTAAGAAAGGGAAACACTATATTTTCTCTTTTTTGGTATCAATAAATACCTAGGACAACAGAGCACCAAGATAAAACAACGTGATTTTGCATTTATAAATTCTCTTGTAAAAGTTATTGCTGTGTGGTTGTCATGTCAGTCTATTGACTGCATACACTTAAAAGAAGAATCAACGAAACAGCACATAACAGTTTTCAGTTATTGCACGAAAACAAAACAATTGTACAACATCAAGAACTGCCAATCCGAAGATCCAATCTGCATTAGACACAATTCTTTAACAAAGTTTCTAATTCATATATAATTTCTAACAGCAGTTTATTTTTTATTTCCAAATATTCAATCTAAATTGATAAGTTTCAAATTATTTTAAACAAACTTACTGGTCTTAACGTTCCATTTAAATTACATTTTAGACTATTTTTTATGTACTGTAATGAACATAAACTAATAGTATTAAGTTAATTTATAGACATATATAGAGGATCTTACATGAGTGCCTGATTAATTTTGAATTTATTAAACGGGTTGGATAATATTATATGATTCGAGACTATGCCGAGCATCATATTAATCTTATCCAACGAGTTTAATAAATTTAAATATTAAATAGGCACGAACGTGAGATTCTATTTATCCCATAGCACCAAAAAGCCTCATAAGTAACATATAATAGTGTAGCTGCCTACAAATAACGTTGTCGTACGATGACGTCTTTGTTTGTATGATGACGTGAACAATGTAATATCCTCGTCGGTTTCCGTAATCCGGTATTTCAACGGTTACGGAAATCGACGAGACAATTCCGATGTTCTCTTAGCTGAACGGAAAAGACCGAACGATGATTCGGGCGTTAGTGTAATATGATAAATATATCATGGCTTTATTACACTGCCACACCGTAAAGCACGTGGTAAACATACATAACAGCAATTTGTAATACATACGCGTACATACGTACATCAACGAAATGTTTTAAAAAATCAGGTTCGTATATCAAATAGATGTCAATTATTGTATAGGTCATCTTACATCGTTTGAGTGATCTGTCATTCTTAAGACTTGCATTACTGATTAAGAATCTGCTTGGTGAGAGTGGGTTGATATCTTAACTGTTTGTACATTTTATGCAGCCAAAATGTGCCGTGCTCTCCACGGTGAACCAGTTATTCAAATAACTAATAATTTAATGTATTGTGATCTGCCCTGTGTCAAGCTGCCATATTGTATTGTCCGTGTTATAAATTCTGTTTATTGCCATCTTCGACTCCAACTAACCAATAGGATGCATTGGCAGCATTATCCGATATGATCAAGTATAAAAAAAAAAGTGATTTAGGAGAGAAGTTTGAAATATGTTTTTTTTTGTGTTTTATTGGCCTCTTGACGCCTTGAGGGAGAAAATGTAGCAATATGTTATACATTATTTATTACTTCATTATGTATTTGTTATTTACAATTTTGTTTGTCACGCACATTATGCAAGTTTAAAGTTAAAGTTCTTATCATGTTTAAATAATACGTTGCGTTAACGGTGTATGCATGTTCGATCTATAAATATTAAACACCTTTCAATCTTAAACCTAAATATACATGTATTCACTCTCGTTGGGGTGATATATCTGAAGCACGTTAGCGTTAAATGTACAAATTCATGGAATCAATATGTTTATTTTATTTAATATTGTTGCTGACGTTAATTAGTTTTAGCAAGTTAAGGTTACTGCGTTTAACTTAAAATTTGAATACTTGAATGTTATTATCTTATTTTCCATCAAGTATAAAAATGGACCCTCTTTGTTTTTAAAGTCGAACTATCTGATACGTTTGCCACTAAATGCTGGTGATAAAGTAACATCATAATTAAGGTCGTATAAGAAACGTAACTCGTTCCGATATGTATTACTAGAATAACTTGTTCTTGAACAGTCACCTCTAGTGGATATGTTAGATCTTCGGGATCTCATGAGAACATTAAGTCTGGTGTATGATTTTACAGTTGTCATACCTGTAGCAGGTAATTAAAATATCGTTCAAGGTTTTCAGATAGGGAATTCCAAATCGTGGTTTAAAAAATTTGATCTGAATCGAGACTCTCCTGTCTGGAATTTTCCTATGAGAACCGGAAATCCATGAATGATTCCTTTTCTTACATAACGTTGCCATCTTGTAAACATTGTTAGATGTCTGCGTAAAATGAATTGGACCATCTTCCGATTTACTCTTATATCCTGACTTTAGCATCATCCGTGGACCCGTAAGATAACGACGACATCCTTATCTGGTAAACAAGAAACGCGCATTCAGAACAAGCTTCTCATTGAGAAGTAATGATTATTTTATTAAATGTCTTCATTAGACTGGCAATTGACATAAGTAATACACAAAACAAAAACACACTTTTATAAACGCCAGCAAAGTATAACTGCAAAGTAGTAATATTACGTGCGACGTCGTTTGCACACACACAACCACACATATGGATTTGGACCACCATTATTATCACATAGACCGTAATGTTAGCTCTACACAGAATAACACTTACCCTTATGCTCCGTGACACTTCAAATATCCATTAAAATGTATATACGTGACGACAAAACACAAAAATAGCAAAACAACAATGACCACAACTGCTCTATGCACCAGCATTTGACTCAAAATGAAAGTAGATGACCTTTTTTGACAACAACAGCCGAACCACACCTCATTTTGTTTAAAATCTTACCTCATACAAAGTAGTACCACTCAGCACTCTGATGACTGATTCCTTTGCTTTTTGCACCCATATCTTCGGAAATCTATCCTCAAAACAAAAACAGTAAATATACGTACCTTTTTTATGTACTAAATCAATTACACAGTCCCAAATAACACCACTGATGGTACTACTTTCGAGTACGACCATTTTCAACTTTTGACCTCTCTGGTTACCGGTCCAAGTCCTATATGCCCTAGATTTGGTTTTAAAACAATTTATAATTACATGTGAGTATCAACTTACATGTCAACTTGAAAAATCCAGAGTACCATCGCCATTCATCGAAGACTGGGGAAGATATTGGTGTTCAAGTCTAGGCACCTTCACTGCGACAACCTGTATGAACAAACTACCCGCAGTGGTGACAAGGGGTATACTGAAAATATCATAACAAAATAATAAGTAATAATTTGGAGCCAAACTGATTTCTTATAGTAAGTAATAGTATTGGTGCTAAACATAAATACACATTTACACACTGCGATATGAAATTTCTAACGGAACAGCATGTTATTTGTAGACGCAGGCCCTCGTGGGTTTATTTTATATCATTTTTGAAATTTCAAGTATTATATTTTGAAAAATAAAAATCTAAAAATGTCAAAAATTAGCCTGTTGGAATCCGACAAGTATATATTAGACACAAATGACACAACATATTCAAAATCACCAATGCTTTATTTCCTATAGACATTCGACTTTTCGTGAAAAAGTCCATTTTTGGGTCATTTTGACCAAATCCGAGAAGATTCCAAAATTTTCAAAGTCTAATAATATGTGTCTGCAGATTCATATATTCATTAAACTTTGCAGAAAGGTTTCACACATATCATATATTCAGAAAAAAACTATAACTGCCTTCTCGCTATGGAATAACAGAACCCATAGCCATTACAGCTATCTCGGGATGTAATTTGTTCATGTTTTTGACCAAGTTTCTCAATTAATATAGTTTCCTTTGCACTATATAGACTTATATCAAAAGAATAAAGTTATTTCTAACATGTCCTATAGAGCAACAGACTTTAACTGATCCAATAATTTCTCAAATCTTTCACTATTGGCTTTATAAAAACATTTAACTTGAATCCCTATGTGACTAGAAAAATGGTAGTTTTTCCGAGGCTCAACCAATGTGAGCCCAACACGGTTTATTTGGTTTATACATCAGCGTATACCCAAATATGCAATTTACTTATAATTTAAATACAACAGCACACCTATCTGGATCATTTTAACCATAACACTCAAAGCTTGCATTTTTAAAGAAAAGAGAAATTATCAGGACACTGACATTGAATAATGTGTTTACATGGCTCATCCAGAGCAATCTGATTGCCGTTAAATTATTTGCTTATAAAATTATAATGATTATTTGTTGTCGACCATTCTGGATAATACCGGGTGTGGATTTACCTCTTAAGGTCTGAAATCAGAGGAAAAAGACCCGATGCTGGATAATAAATACCGTCATTTAATTTGTCTTGCCGGGGAGGTGGGTGGGTGGGGGAGGGTTCGAGTAAGCAAACATTTTAGATAAATACAATATGTCTGGTTGGTCAAGTAAATAAATACAGGTAGATAAAGATGTATCCATTGCTTGTATGAGATATGAGGAGTGAGTTCTTGGTGATGCTGTTTAGGTAGGAGCTCTCAAGTATATAGTTTGAATCTCATCACATACAAAAATCTCCAAATCCCAGACCGATGATCAACCTAGACACCTTACAGACGGATGCCTTTTACATACTTGTACACACACCCACACACACACCCACACCCACCACAGGGGCACAATACATCTAATTTTATTACTTACTGCGTATGATAGTGTACCAATATCCAAAAACTCTCAGAAGAGCCAATTACGGTAGGCACGAGTAGTGGATCCTTTTTTCAAGACAGTCGTACAGTCATGTTTGGCAGATTTCTGAAAAAAAATGCATAAAATGATTTAAATAAGTTATATAATGTCAATAACTGATGATAATAATATGATAATAAAAACAGAAACTCCAATTGTTATAATTATATACAAAACACAACTTTTTAGTATGCAAACATGTTATGAACTGTCCATACATGTATGTAGATAAATGTGTGACGATCCGAGATGACCAACAGAACCAACCATATGCATTTATGCGATAGCGCAAACCAACAGAAATCCATGTATTTAGATTGTATAGATCTTGGTTAACAAAACACTCAAAATTACCTAATATGTGTAACAAACGAAAGAATAAGCAATGACATGGATCTGAAAAAAATGCCTATTTGCAGAAAATGCTTCATGACTCGGACCGATGCAAAACAGCTTTCCAAGCCTCAGAAAACATACAATTGTCACATATCATGCATATGTGCATTTATTTCATAAAGATATACAATGCTAATGATGAAATATACATTTGTGAACACAAATACCAACTCATACCTGCATGACAGGAACACTATCCTATCAGTATGCCTAAAATACCAACAAATCCACAAAATCAGCTAAATTCTAGCTTGTCTGTTTAAAGACCGGATGTAAATAAGATGCTCGAACCATATATTTACATAAACGAATACTTGCATGTATCATCAGACTCCTCGTCATTATTTTTAAGTACCCAAACTGAATGTAAATCCGTTGAAAACAGTAAAAACACATTCAACATCATCCAATTCTTGTTTCGCATAAAGGATTTGGACCACCATTATTATCACATAGACCGTAATGTTAGCTCTACACAGAATAACACTTACCCTTATGCTCCGTGACACTTCAAATATCCATTAAAATGTATATACGTGACGACAAAACACAAAAATAGCAAAACAACAATGACCACAACTGCTCTATGCACCAGCATTTGACTCAAAATGAAAGTAGATGACCTTTTTTGACAACAACAGCCGAACCACACCTCATTTTGTTTAAAATCTTACCTCATACAAAGTAGTACCACTCAGCACTCTGATGACTGATTCCTTTGCTTTTTGCACCCATATCTTCGGAAATCTATCCTCAAAACAAAAACAGTAAATATACGTACCTCTTTTATGTACTAAATCAATTACACAGTCCCAAATAACACCACTGATGGTACTACTTTCGAGTACGACCATTTTCAACTTTTGACCTCTCTGGTTACCGGTCCAAGTCCTATATGCCCTAGATTTGGTTTTAAAACAATTTATAATTACATGTGAGTATCAACTTACATGTCAACTTGAAAAATCCAGAGTACCATCGCCATTCATCGAAGACTGGGGAAGATATTGGTGTTCAAGTCTAGGCACCTTCACTGCGACAACCTGTATGAACAAACTACCCGCAGTGGTGACAAGGGGTATACTGAAAATATCATAAAAAAATAATAAGTAATAATTTGGAGCCAAACTGATTTCTTATAGTAAGTAATAGTATTGGTGCTAAACATAAATACACATTTACACACTGCGATATGAAATTTCTAACGGAACAGCATGTTATTTGTAGACGCAGGCCCTCGTGGGTTTATTTTATATCATTTTTGAAATTTCAAGTATTATATTTTGAAAAATAAAAATCTAAAAATGTCAAAAATTAGCCTGTTGGAATCCGACAAGTATATATTAGACACAAATGACACAACATATTCAAAATCACCAATGCTTTATTTCCTATAGACATTCGACTTTTCGTGAAAAAGTCCATTTTTGGGTCATTTTGACCAAATCCGAGAAGATTCCAAAATTTTCAAAGTCTAATAATATGTGTCTGCAGATTCATATATTCATTAAACTTTGCAGAAAGGTTTCACACATATCATATATTCAGAAAAAAACTATAACTGCCTTCTCGCTATGGAATAACAGAACCCATAGCCATTACAGCTATCTCGGGATGTAATTTGTTCATGTTTTTGACCAAGTTTCTCAATTAATATAGTTTCCTTTGCACTATATAGACTTATATCAAAAGAATAAAGTTATTTCTAACATGTCCTATAGAGCAACAGACTTTAACTGATCCAATAATTTCTCAAATCTTTCACTATTGGCTTTATAAAAACATTTAACTTGAATCCCTATGTGACTAGAAAAATGGTAGTTTTTCCGAGGCTCAACCAATGTGAGCCCAACACGGTTTATTTGGTTTATACATCAGCGTATACCCAAATATGCAATTTACTTATAATTTAAATACAACAGCACACCTATCTGGATCATTTTAACCATAACACTCAAAGCTTGCATTTTTAAAGAAAAGAGAAATTATCAGGACACTGACATTGAATAATGTGTTTACATGGCTCATCCAGAGCAATCTGATTGCCGTTAAATTATTTGCTTATAAAATTATAATGATTATTTGTTGTCGACCATTCTGGATAATACCGGGTGTGGATTTACCTCTTAAGGTCTGAAATCAGAGGAAAAAGACCCGATGCTGGATAATAAATACCGTCATTTAATTTGTCTTGCCGGGGAGGTGGGTGGGTGGGGGAGGGTTCGAGTAAGCAAACATTTTAGATAAATACAATATGTCTGGTTGGTCAAGTAAATAAATACAGGTAGATAAAGATGTATCCATTGCTTGTATGAGATATGAGGAGTGAGTTCTTGGTGATGCTGTTTAGGTAGGAGCTCTCAAGTATATAGTTTGAATCTCATCACATACAAAAATCTCCAAATCCCAGACCGATGATCAACCTAGACACCTTACAGACGGATGCCTTTTACATACTTGTACACACACCCACACACACACCCACACCCACCACAGGGGCACAATACATCTAATTTTATTACTTACTGCGTATGATAGTGTACCAATATCCAAAAACTCTCAGAAGAGCCAATTACGGTAGGCACGAGTAGTGGATCCTTTTTTCAAGACAGTCGTACAGTCATGTTTGGCAGATTTCTGAAAAAAAATGCATAAAATGATTTAAATAAGTTATATAATGTCAATAACTGATGATAATAATATGATAATAAAAACAGAAACTCCAATTGTTATAATTATATACAAAACACAACTTTTTAGTATGCAAACATGTTATGAACTGTCCATACATGTATGTAGATAAATGTGTGACGATCCGAGATGACCAACAGAACCAACCATATGCATTTATGCGATAGCGCAAACCAACAGAAATCCATGTATTTAGATTGTATAGATCTTGGTTAACAAAACACTCAAAATTACCTAATATGTGTAACAAACGAAAGAATAAGCAATGACATGGATCTGAAAAAAATGCCTATTTGCAGAAAATGCTTCATGACTCGGACCGATGCAAAACAGCTTTCCAAGCCTCAGAAAACATACAATTGTCACATATCATGCATATGTGCATTTATTTCATAAAGATATACAATGCTAATGATGAAATATACATTTGTGAACACAAATACCAACTCATACCTGCATGACAGGAACACTATCCTATCAGTATGCCTAAAATACCAACAAATCCACAAAATCAGCTAAATTCTAGCTTGTCTGTTTAAAGACCGGATGTAAATAAGATGCTCGAACCATATATTTACATAAACGAATACTTGCATGTATCATCAGACTCCTCGTCATTATTTTTAAGTACCCAAACTGAATGTAAATCCGTTGAAAACAGTAAAAACACATTCAACATCATCCAATTCTTGTTTCGCATAAAGGATTTGGACCACCATTATTATCACATAGACCGTAATGTTAGCTCTACACAGAATAACACTTACCCTTATGCTCCGTGACACTTCAAATATCCATTAAAATGTATATACGTGACGACAAAACACAAAAATAGCAAAACAACAATGACCACAACTGCTCTATGCACCAGCATTTGACTCAAAATGAAAGTAGATGACCTTTTTTGACAACAACAGCCGAACCACACCTCATTTTGTTTAAAATCTTACCTCATACAAAGTAGTACCACTCAGCACTCTGATGACTGATTCCTTTGCTTTTTGCACCCATATCTTCGGAAATCTATCCTCAAAACAAAAACAGTAAATATACGTACCTCTTTTATGTACTAAATCAATTACACAGTCCCAAATAACACCACTGATGGTACTACTTTCGAGTACGACCATTTTCAACTTTTGACCTCTCTGGTTACCGGTCCAAGTCCTATATGCCCTAGATTTGGTTTTAAAACAATTTATAATTACATGTGAGTATCAACTTACATGTCAACTTGAAAAATCCAGAGTACCATCGCCATTCATCGAAGACTGGGGAAGATATTGGTGTTCAAGTCTAGGCACCTTCACTGCGACAACCTGTATGAACAAACTACCCGCAGTGGTGACAAGGGGTATACTGAAAATATCATAAAAAAATAATAAGTAATAATTTGGAGCCAAACTGATTTCTTATAGTAAGTAATAGTATTGGTGCTAAACATAAATACACATTTACACACTGCGATATGAAATTTCTAACGGAACAGCATGTTATTTGTAGACGCAGGCCCTCGTGGGTTTATTTTATATCATTTTTGAAATTTCAAGTATTATATTTTGAAAAATAAAAATCTAAAAATGTCAAAAATTAGCCTGTTGGAATCCGACAAGTATATATTAGACACAAATGACACAACATATTCAAAATCACCAATGCTTTATTTCCTATAGACATTCGACTTTTCGTGAAAAAGTCCATTTTTGGGTCATTTTGACCAAATCCGAGAAGATTCCAAAATTTTCAAAGTCTAATAATATGTGTCTGCAGATTCATATATTCATTAAACTTTGCAGAAAGGTTTCACACATATCATATATTCAGAAAAAAACTATAACTGCCTTCTCGCTATGGAATAACAGAACCCATAGCCATTACAGCTATCTCGGGATGTAATTTGTTCATGTTTTTGACCAAGTTTCTCAATTAATATAGTTTCCTTTGCACTATATAGACTTATATCAAAAGAATAAAGTTATTTCTAACATGTCCTATAGAGCAACAGACTTTAACTGATCCAATAATTTCTCAAATCTTTCACTATTGGCTTTATAAAAACATTTAACTTGAATCCCTATGTGACTAGAAAAATGGTAGTTTTTCCGAGGCTCAACCAATGTGAGCCCAACACGGTTTATTTGGTTTATACATCAGCGTATACCCAAATATGCAATTTACTTATAATTTAAATACAACAGCACACCTATCTGGATCATTTTAACCATAACACTCAAAGCTTGCATTTTTAAAGAAAAGAGAAATTATCAGGACACTGACATTGAATAATGTGTTTACATGGCTCATCCAGAGCAATCTGATTGCCGTTAAATTATTTGCTTATAAAATTATAATGATTATTTGTTGTCGACCATTCTGGATAATACCGGGTGTGGATTTACCTCTTAAGGTCTGAAATCAGAGGAAAAAGACCCGATGCTGGATAATAAATACCGTCATTTAATTTGTCTTGCCGGGGAGGTGGGTGGGTGGGGGAGGGTTCGAGTAAGCAAACATTTTAGATAAATACAATATGTCTGGTTGGTCAAGTAAATAAATACAGGTAGATAAAGATGTATCCATTGCTTGTATGAGATATGAGGAGTGAGTTCTTGGTGATGCTGTTTAGGTAGGAGCTCTCAAGTATATAGTTTGAATCTCATCACATACAAAAATCTCCAAATCCCAGACCGATGATCAACCTAGACACCTTACAGACGGATGCCTTTTACATACTTGTACACACACCCACACACACACCCACACCCACCACAGGGGCACAATACATCTAATTTTATTACTTACTGCGTATGATAGTGTACCAATATCCAAAAACTCTCAGAAGAGCCAATTACGGTAGGCACGAGTAGTGGATCCTTTTTTCAAGACAGTCGTACAGTCATGTTTGGCAGATTTCTGAAAAAAAATGCATAAAATGATTTAAATAAGTTATATAATGTCAATAACTGATGATAATAATATGATAATAAAAACAGAAACTCCAATTGTTATAATTATATACAAAACACAACTTTTTAGTATGCAAACATGTTATGAACTGTCCATACATGTATGTAGATAAATGTGTGACGATCCGAGATGACCAACAGAACCAACCATATGCATTTATGCGATAGCGCAAACCAACAGAAATCCATGTATTTAGATTGTATAGATCTTGGTTAACAAAACACTCAAAATTACCTAATATGTGTAACAAACGAAAGAATAAGCAATGACATGGATCTGAAAAAAATGCCTATTTGCAGAAAATGCTTCATGACTCGGACCGATGCAAAACAGCTTTCCAAGCCTCAGAAAACATACAATTGTCACATATCATGCATATGTGCATTTATTTCATAAAGATATACAATGCTAATGATGAAATATACATTTGTGAACACAAATACCAACTCATACCTGCATGACAGGAACACTATCCTATCAGTATGCCTAAAATACCAACAAATCCACAAAATCAGCTAAATTCTAGCTTGTCTGTTTAAAGACCGGATGTAAATAAGATGCTCGAACCATATATTTACATAAACGAATACTTGCATGTATCATCAGACTCCTCGTCATTATTTTTAAGTACCCAAACTGAATGTAAATCCGTTGAAAACAGTAAAAACACATTCAACATCATCCAATTCTTGTTTCGCATAAAGGATTTGGACCACCATTATTATCACATAGACCGTAATGTTAGCTCTACACAGAATAACACTTACCCTTATGCTCCGTGACACTTCAAATATCCATTAAAATGTATATACGTGACGACAAAACACAAAAATAGCAAAACAACAATGACCACAACTGCTCTATGCACCAGCATTTGACTCAAAATGAAAGTAGATGACCTTTTTTGACAACAACAGCCGAACCACACCTCATTTTGTTTAAAATCTTACCTCATACAAAGTAGTACCACTCAGCACTCTGATGACTGATTCCTTTGCTTTTTGCACCCATATCTTCGGAAATCTATCCTCAAAACAAAAACAGTAAATATACGTACCTCTTTTATGTACTAAATCAATTACACAGTCCCAAATAACACCACTGATGGTACTACTTTCGAGTACGACCATTTTCAACTTTTGACCTCTCTGGTTACCGGTCCAAGTCCTATATATGGTGATACATAGTTCTTCAAACAACACGACGTCGTTTACATATGCCGAGATGAAGATACCTATAAATGTACATGCTGAGTTGGTGATACATAATTACAGTGAAACAGGTCTTCACGGAAAATGTAACTGCACATGGGTGTATCATACTATTAGTCTTTCGGACAATTAGTCTTTCGTTTTGTACTTACTTGCAATAAATACGATGGTGACTAATACTCATTTATACTATGGACTTTTTTCCAAGTAATAGAGTCTGGTCTCAGCGAGTTGGCTTATTTAAACACCGAGATGGGCGTATCAGCGAGTTGGCTTATTTAAACATCGAGATGGGCGTAGCCCATCGAGGTGTTTTAAATAACCAACAAGCTGAGACAGACTCTATCTTTTTTGTAGCATGGTGTACATAGTAACACTGTGACGTCATAGTGACCGTACTCTAAATTCCAATATCCGGTAGTTGTAGTACGGTATAGCCACGCCCCTTTAGTTACCCTAAATGCTCGGCATTCATCAAAGGTAATGTCACCGACCATGCTACAACAACATTTAACAAACATGATTTTATTATATGTTGTGGTTAAATTGTTAGAACTGTGTAATGTTTAGTTGTTAACAAACGCCCGCTATGATATTCGAATCAAGAGCTGCAAACATTATTTACTTTGTATGATTAAATATTGTCATATAAGTTAATTAAATAGATCGATACGTGCTATCGGCAACATTTTATGATAGAAGACAATCATGTATACACACAATACAGTTGTCACTGTTATTTGCTTTGTTTCGTAAGTAACCTTTACCAGCGTGTGGCCTTTAGACCAGTGCTTGAAGACAAACATTGATAAATCGTTTAATTAAATAAGAGGAGAATGCAACGGAAGAAAAGCTAGCATTATATTGGAGATGATAGCAGTAAATTTGCCGTCTGAATCATAACATGCAGGATGCAAACACATTAACGTAGTTGTATTGGTTGTAAATATTTTAAATGTGACACATGTTATTGCATGTACGATTACAAATAGTTATAGGTTATTAGTTTTGTATTGGGATTTATGCACGAGTTCTTTCGCGCATCAATATTGCGCGACTTTAGAAGCGTAATATTTATGCGCGAACTAACGAGTGCATATATCCTAATATAAATCTAATAACCTTTTAATTGCATATTTTAAATTAGAACAATAATATAGGTTGTAACATTTAATTTTCACCAAAACATTATTTGAAACAAACATATTTTCCATCGTGGTAATTTTCACAATGAAACCAACATTGTTTACATCACGTGACATACTTTCTTTGTCATGAACAGAAAATTGCACCAATCACGAACGAGTATACATTACAAACCCAATATGACTTTACTACACGTCAATATGAGCGAATAGTGACGTCTACACGTCAATATGAGCGAATAGTGACGTTTCCTGTTACATTGAAAGTAAACGGAGCTTGTAAATGCGTATGCAATAATGTAATATATAATCTGAATTAGGATGGAATTAAACATCCTTTAGTTCCAGGTTATTATCAGAATATGCATACAAATTTAATATATACTGAAAGGAAAAAGAAAAGCGACACGGGAATATCCGGTATATATTGTATGTACAATAAGCTGCTGTTAATCGAATGGTACATGGCTACGTAAGATCTTTCCATTCGGAAAAAAGACTAAAACAACACGTAACACAGCAAATAGTATTCCTGCACAGTTTCATTATTGACAGAGTACGTGTTTGGCTCAATCATATGAGCAAACTTAGGATGCAAACATTTGCAAACTCTTTACGTTAAATACAGTACTGAACTGGCTCAATTGTTCAAAGAGGAACTTCAACATCTATGAATTTCTTGCTACAACGTGGACTGTGATTAAATTCTCGTGTCGCGTTTCTTTTTCAATTCAGTATATAATCGCTCTTCTACCTACCTGTGTACTTATCCTAAAATACATCCCACTGAAAGCAAACAATAACAATTTTAATATTCTGTGACAAAATAATTACATAATCTATTATCTTCCACTGGCCGTCAACAAATTGCAACGTTTAACCCGTTTCATAGTCAATATGAAACACAAATATGTCAAATCAAGTTGGGTACAAACAACAAAGATGGCGGTATATAGCTGGTATGTTTTTTTATGTAAACACCGGATGTTATTCATGTCTGGGAACATGTGACCTGCTGTTTTAAGAAGCAAGAATACACCACACTTTATCTATATACTACAGTCAATGGATAACGTCGTGTACGTTCTTAAATCGAAATAAAGCCTAATATTATAAAAATAAGTACAAAAGTCGAACAGAAAATGCAGAGTTTGCAAGCTACGAAGCTTTAAATACACATTCCAGAAAATGGATTAATGATACGTCAGGTTTGAGTTGAATCGAGTTGAATAAGACATATGCAGAATGGGCTTAATTGCAGAACTGTAGATGTGCTACAAATTCTTTGTCGACACTCAATTTTTCACTAGAGCTACACTCATTTTTTCTGCCACCACTCAAGTATACAACAAAATTGGCATAGTCGATTAAATTTCACCACAGCAGTGTTTTATAGAAGCTTTGCAGCTTTTTAGTTTCAACCATATCTTGATAATATAAATATGTTCAAACAGTGTCAAGAACTTACCAAGTTACGGGTGTCATATCATAGGTCGCAAATTGAAGCGGAAAGATGGGTTAAACCACATAGAATTCCTGTTAATGATAGTTTATGCGTATTTTGTAATAAACTTGAAGATGAATTTCATTTTGTGTTGGAATGCCAAGCGTACACTATCTAAAGAAAGCAATACATTTCAAAATATTTTTACAAGAGGCCAAATTCGATGACATTTTTTTGAATTACTAAATTCGCAAAATAAAGTATATATTCGCAAGCTTTATGCCTTTGTTTTAAAAGCATTTAAATTACGAAACGAAACATTATATATGGAAATTAGTAAATGTAGGTTATTATTTCACCGAATGTGTTATGAAATGTATGATTCTATTATGTAATTAAACGCCTTCTCAATGTTTAAAGCTACACAATCCCTATTTAATAATGTAATAACACCAATACAATACATTGAATTAAGGTATTGAATCTTTGCTTTGCAGTATAGGGTGTCCACATGTGGTTTAATTTTTACTGTCCATACCTGACTTGATTGACACGATTTGAGAGTGGCTAATTCGGTTATCGCTCTGTTGAATTTGAAATCAAGAACTGACTTCAGGGCAGTGTATAAACAACTCGCTATTGTATATAATTATATAAGATAGCGCCGTGGTGTAATGGTTAGTATTGCGGCTTAGTAACCCAGGGATCGCGCGTTCATCCTTCGGATGAGACTTTAAACCTAGGTCTGCTCGCTAAAATGCTTGGTGCAAACAGCGAGAATAAATAAACGCTTATACACACATACACTCAAGTGATGTGAAAACGCAACACGGGAATTTCCGCTATATATTGTATATACTGCACACTTAATTGCACATAATATTCCAAAGAAATCCCAAGATGTTTTTTAAAAAGACAGTTGCACTTAACTAGAGAAAGTACACAACTGTGATGTTGTAGACGTTTTAATCACACTACACTTTGTAACAAGAACTTCATAAATGTTGAAGTAGCTCTTTGAAAAATTGAGCTAGTTCAGTACTGTATTTAACGTAAATAGTTTGCAAAATGTTGCATCCTAAGTTTGCTTACATGATTGAGCCAAACGCGTACTCTGTGAATAATGAAACATTGAAGGAATACTATTTGCTGTATTATTTGTTGTTTTAGTATTTTTTCCAAAAGGAAAGGTCTTACGTAGCCATGTACCATTCGAATGAAAGCAGCATATTGTACATACAATATATAGCGGAAATTCCCGTGATGCGTTTTCATATCACTTGAGTGAATAACTGTATCAATACAAACGAGTGGCTCGGGTGGGTTACTTCGTCTAATGCCATGCACATTAACTGAAACAATGTCTCAATCATGATGTAAATGTACTAACCGTGAGTTTAGTCCTTTTATAAATCCACTTTATTTCCCATTACATATCACACGACTATTGAATTAATACAAACGGGTTTCAGAAACTAAAAACTATAATTTTGACATTTGAATAATCCATCAAGCACGGACACCATTTGATTTCATGAAAACATTTGTTATCGATGTAAGCGGTTATTCAGAGTGCAGCGTCACCATGTTGACTGGGTAAAGTAAGGAAGAAAGGTTTTCTTGAGGCATTTGCGATCGGAATTTAAATTGTAGATTTGTGTTTGCTTGACCTGTGTTAGTCTTGTCCGGCTATTATAATAAGTTAACGTGTAGTACGTTCGACTCTAAATAATCTGGAGATCATAGTTTCCAGCCTCACTGACGCCATTGTGTTACTTTGCTTTTCACTTGTTTCTTCAAAAGTTACGATTCTAGATCGGCACCTGATGATGATAAGAATCATTTATATATATTTGCTTACCTGCTTGAGCCAAATTCGCATTCTGTCGATAATGAAACTTTAAAGAGGTAACCATTTGTGTGTTCGGTGCTGCTTAAACCTTCTTTCCGAATCGACAGACCTAATGTCGCCCTGTACCATTCGATTAGCAGTAGAATATTAAACATACAATATATAGCGGAAATACCCATTATGCGAGTAGTATAGATAGTGAGGGTTTTGGCGCAATTTCCTCCCTTGCGACAAACAATCAGCCGTTATCAGTTGCCTCCAGTTGCCCTTAACACAAAGATGCAAACGCCAAATGGCGATGACATGCTTGTTGCCAGACCCCCACACAACTATACAATCTGCTTGATTGCCCTTCGCTTAGGAAGAACGTTACCAAAACCCCCACTATCTATTAATTTTTTGTAAATAACTAAAACATTTGCAATTCATTTAGCATAGTCAGACGGAACCAGACAGTAGTCTTCATCATTTTTTACCATGGAGTATTTTACTTGTATGCTAATGTATCTTGTCCATTATCTAGTATGTATCTTTTATCATCATAAGCTGTTAAACATTTTTTATTTATTACATAGCTGCTTATGTTTGATCTAATGACTTTCATGTCATGGTGAGCTTCTGTTGCCGTTAACAAAATCTCTTTGTAATTATCATGCGATATATTTTTTTTAACAACACACTTTTTAACACCCTTGCATTATTTTGCACTAACCTCATTATCTAACATATACGAATATTGTTTACTTCGCAGTCCAACAAATTCAACAATAGGCATACCACAAGTTTCATCTTTCATCTTGCCAATAACCTTTTTATTATCATTAAAATGAAACTTACTTTTTGGATCATAATCACAATTATCAAAAAGTTCTTTATCCTTGTAAAAGTCTGCATACACATCTTTTGTTTTTATTTCATAACACAAGGAATCGGTATCAGTAAATAATAACTTAGCTTATTTATATATTTATCATATTTATTTTTGATATAGTTGTAACGGAAATTATACATCAAATATTTTGACAAGTCTAAAATACACATGCCAACATAAAAAGGACGATTTAAAACTAATCGTTCTTTTATTCTGCTTATGGCAAATACATTTTCATTAAACATTTCACAAGAAATAAATGAAGGTCTTGCTGCATATTTTAAGAGAACCTCCTCGTCGTGAGTTAATTTAACATTAATTCTTCTTCTCAAATTGACCATAGTTTTACCAAAAACTGAATTGTTCATCAGTTTGAAGAAGTCTATTTCAAAAGCATTTCTACCAGCTGTTCTCTTAGCAGTATTAAAGTCTATGTATGTCTTTAACCACTTCGATTCATCAAACTGTAGTATTCGATGTATTTTTGTCACCTTTAATCCAAGCTTTTTATACCATTCTAAGTTTCTAAAATGCACGACATGCTTTTCTTTATTTGTTAGTATTGAAACAAGTTTACTAACATTGCAATATCCCAAATTAAACTTTTGTTTTAAATTTTTACAATAGTCTGACAAACACTCATCTTTTTTATTTAGTCTTTCCGGGGCAAGAGGATAATCATTATGCAAGTCATGCAGTTTCTTGGGATACTCGATATCACACTCAACAATGTAATTTGATTTTCCTTTTTCAAACTTATCAACCCACTTGAAGTTGCCAGTAGGTAACGGTTGGCACATAGCCCACCCATACAAGTTATTAGCATCAAGATATATTATGTACTTGCTTTCTTTTTTCTTGTCTTAGTTTTTCATTTATTTATTGTTAGCCTGTGAATATCTGTTTGCGATATAACTTGTACCGCCTCTTAATCCTTTTTCCACAAACAAATATTGATCAATATCAGTGATTAAATCAAGTTGGATACCAGTCATCTTAAGGCATGCATCCCAGGCTAAACCAGGACTACTGAAGTAATAACAAGAATCTAATTTGTAATACTCAATATACATTTTTCTAAAGTTTTCAAAAACATCTGTCAGCAGCAGCACTCAGTCTTAAGATACGATCATGATATTCTCCCATATTTTAAATCTTGAATATTTTCCATATTTTTTTAGCGTGCTCATAATCTGCATCTGAAATGTGTTAATCATTTAATTGAGAATAAAAGCTATCTTTGCTAGGTAACTTAACTTCTTTAAAACGTTCAAAACTGCTCATGTAATCATAAGAATGAACACCTTTTCTTTTTATTAATTCTAGCTTGTCGCCAGAGTATTCTTGCGAGTAGTATTGAAACGAGGGGATGTTTTTTACTAAATTATCAAGCGACTGAGACATAAACTGAAAACTGTCAATAAACACCAAATTTTTCCTAACATAAAAGACATGTACTTTTCCATGTTATTCGGTATAACATTTATTTCTTTTTTAAACTTTCCGATGTGTTGCATTATAAATTGAGAATCATATCCTTTCAAGTTATGAAACACAACAGGTATTTTTCTAGTCAGCTTGCAATTAATATTACATATGTTATGAGCGCTTCCTCTGTACTTTCTAGTTATATGACAATGGTCTCTAACTTTTCTAACAGAGTTTTCATATGCTACTGTATAACCCGCGTCATCTTTCTTGAGAGTTGTTGCAAAACCATTACCGCAAATATGGCATGATTTAGATTTTTGGAATCTAGCTTCTTCTTTCGTCGTCATCACCAAATCTTTCTTAAAATGTGTATTCATATTTTTTTTACAACACTTTTCTTCTATTCTATTATTTTCCCCAGAAACTTGTAAACAGCATTTGGTCCTCTATACGTTACAACTGGTTTTGAATATTGATCATCGTAACAACAAACAACCTTATACCCATAACTGCAATCAGTTTGTTGCTGATATGCTTCCGTGTATGCTTTTTTAGGATTAATTAGTGCTGAAGAAATACTTTCGGTTATTGCCTCAAAATCAGCATATATAACAAACGGAACCATTAGTTGTCTGTCGTAGTTTTTAAACTTAACTTTTTCATTCTTATTTGGCATTTCTACTGCTTGTTTTCCATTAAGTGAAAGACAAATAGGTTTGTGTTTTTCTAGAACTCTTTCTAATTTAAAGCACTGCAAGCATGTTTTACAAAACTATTTTTTATTTGAATGTAATGTTTGATTAAACATTAACCTGTTAACATCTTTTATCCACACATATTGATTTGTTTCTTTTTCAGTGATCAAAAGCATATCACATGTTTCCTCTGCTTTATTTTTTGATATGTGCTAAGGGTATACTTGATTATTTTCATATCCAAATATGTTAAAACAAATGTTGTTTTGTTTTTCTATTTTTGGGATTTGTTGAATTGTAACAGGAAATGTTATTCCCTTGTAATCAAGATCACCAATATGATTTTTGTACTTTGTTATTCTTTGATCTTTTTTAACAGGAAATTTACAAGCTAAATGACACCATCTAAAGCATTCATTATCTTCATTTTTTATATTTATTAAACCTTATTGTTGTGCTGCAGTTCTTTTGGTAAATATAAATACAAGCTACCTCGCAAAGGCTTGTACTTTACTCGATTTATGTAGTGTGCATCAACTGTTGTAATTTGCCAACCACTTCCTTCAAAAAGCCATTCTTTATTTTTTTCCATTATTTCAAAAGATGCTTCAGTTAACGCATGATCAATTTGAGTTTTGTTTGTAATTAATGATGCCTTGGAAGCAAAATAAGCTGTTTTATAAGTGGTTATTTTACCTTTTATATTATCATGTGCTACTTTATTTAAAGAAACTTTTAAAACAACATTCATTTTAAGACCATTTGTTTGCTCCAATTCCTTTTCAAGGGTATATGTGACAAATGGTTTTTGTAAACCAAAGTTGCTGTAGTGGTTTATCTTTCCACAAAACATCAACTTGAAAAACTTTGCTATATTGTTTTGGTGATTTTTCAATTTCCAAAACTTTGCTAATTTTTTTTGGTGGTGATTTTACAATTTTTACAGCTTCTTTAGCCATTGTTTCAATTTTCAAAACTTCGTTATATGTTTTTGGTGGTGATTTTAAATTTTTTGCAACTTCTTTAGCCATTTTTTTAATTCCTGAAACTTTGCTATGTTCTTTTCTAACCATTGTATACTATTACATGAGATTTTTTTTAAGCCTATAATTATTTTTATTAATTATTTTAAAGTAAAAATATTTATTCTCTGGTTATATTATTTATTTTTTTAACCAGCATAAATTATAATATCAATTCCACGTTTTAATAGGGTGTCATAGTAAGGAATAAAAGCAGCCTCGGTTGAAAGAATATCTCTGAATAAGCCTCTGAAATTTGTTTTTTACAAAAAGCACGCAGCTTGTTTATATCTGTTTTGTTTATTTTCCATGGTAATTTTAGTTGTTGTGTCATTGTTATAATTCTTTCAGTCAGATCTTGAAAGTTTGTAAAAACTATTAACTCTTTTTCAAGTTTATTCATATCTTCAAAATCAACCATTTGAGCATATGCCATTTGATCTTCCTTAAAGTTTTTGATTTCCTTTTCTACTTGTTTCATTATAATATTACGTAAGATAATAATTTTTTTTTTGGAAACGGCCGAGCACGACAAATACGAAATATTGCAGTCTCGGTTTGATTGAGACTGTTTATGAGCGGTAGTGAAATATTAAGCCTTATTTAAATATATAATTCTATAGTATAATATAATGAATTGAAAATATTGTAAAAGAGTTTTAGATATTATTGATCCTCCTGGGGTGTGCACAGATTGCATCTTATTTTACACAACTAATAACAAGAAGCTTTGTAAATGTGTACTTACGCATGTGTAAATTGTAATGATACTTGTGAAGTTTTCGATAACGAGCGTGTTTGTCTTAATTGTGGCACTCACAATGGTTATAATCTCATTACAAGTTAAAACTACAACCGAAAGAAAACTGTTTACCACAGAAAGTACCATTTAGATAAATACTTGGTAGCATATGATTTGTCTTCTAAAAATAGACAAAGATTTGAAGATTTGTTTTACAAAATTCTAAAGGTTTTGGATCAAATAGAAGGTCGAAAAAGATCAATTAAATTTGAATACATTTTTCAGAAAATATTTAAAATATTAAAAATAGAAAAAGAAACAAAACCGATTAAAACAAAATCAACCAGAGAAAAGTACGATAGGATATGGAAACAAGTTGGAAAATAATTACGACTGGATGCCATGACCGTTTAACTTAAATTTT
This sequence comes from Cyrtodaria siliqua, assembly GCA_037043455.1. Lineage (NCBI taxonomy): Eukaryota > Metazoa > Mollusca > Bivalvia > Adapedonta > Hiatellidae > Cyrtodaria > Cyrtodaria siliqua. The sequence continues at coordinate 604,614 of JAWPHD010000023.1, read as the reverse complement.
TTCATATACATTTCCAGAGGTTCTGTAAAGTTATCATTCTTTTGAATCTCTAATATTTTATTAAAGGTAATCTTAATTATCTCTTCATCATTTTCTAGTCCTATTGTTGTTTGGACATATGACATAAGTTGTTTAAAACTCCTATGATGTGTTTTTAACAAAGTCTTTTTTTCTGCTATTCTTGTTTTACTCACTAAAACAGCAACTACTGGAGGAACTCCACCAACTGCGGCTACAAAAACAGGAATTGCTGGAACCAATGCCAATACGGCAGTACAACAAATTATCACACTGGCAATCTGTAATGTTGTGTTTATAATACCGCACAATTTATAACTGCGTCTGTATGCGCTACAAGTCGCGTTAAGTGATCAATTAATTCTTCTTTGGTTCTCATGTATAATTACAGTTAGACAATAATTTAATTAAAGTATTTAGAAAAAAGTTGCTCGTGTTCTTTGGGTGACATTTCGCCTATTTTTCGCCTATTTTTAACAATTCATCGATTATGCTAATACCTTTATTTATTAGCTGTGGACTATTATTTCCTGATTCAATACTTCCGCATACTAACTCTAGATCATTAATTAAATCATCAGGACTATTGCAACATTCAACATCAAAACAACCTGCTAAAATCTTTTTGAACTTTGAAGAACCTTTATGAATTGGTAAATCAGATAATTCTGTTAGTTCCTTAAAAGCATTTTGAGACAGCTTTGAATAAGTTTTTTTATTATTGTAACGCTTTGTTATCAAGTAAAATCATCATCTACTTTTAGATTTAGTACAATTGCTTCTCCTTGTTTGGCAATAGGTTTGTGATGACCAACAAGCTTAGGTAAATCAATTTGCAACATTCCATAGTGGTCATCTTTGTCAACTTTTTAGGAATTTTTATTTTGTTGTAATCCTTTTCCTGAAAAAACAGGAGCATGCTGTTCCATATATTTAAGTATGTCTCTGTAATATTGTAATCCGTCAGTCTCTCTTTGTAAATAAATACTGATAAAGGTGTTCCTTTGAGAGCAACAAACACAATTAAGAGAATAAAGCAGCAGACTCGGTTTTATTGAGTCTCTTCATGAGAAGTAATGAAAGAAGCAACACTTCTCACGACCCTAGCACCGGCTTAAGCGGTATTCCACTTCAAAGCCACCTAAATTGGGCTCGTTGGTCCCAAATGACCAGTAAAAATAACACTACTGATTCGTAGCACGGGGAGACTTTTTACATCCGCCACACTGCACTAAACGAACGCTAGTGTGAATGTTAATAAATACTGATAAAGGTGATCATTTGAGAGCAACAAACACAATTAAGAGAATAAAGCAGCAGATTCGGTTTTATTGAGTCTGTTCATGAGAAGTAATGAAAGAAGCAACACCTCTCACGCCCCCTAGCACCATCTTAAGCGGTATTCCACTTCAAAGCCACCTAAATTGGGCTCGTTGGTCCCAAATGACCAGTAAAAATAACACTACTGATTCGTAGCACGGAGAGACTTTTTACAGCCTTTCTGTCTTGTTTAAGTTTTTCCTTCTGCTCGGTATTTGTTGTTTTATTTATCTTTTTGGTTAGAGCGGCTTTAAAACTTCCGATACTCGCGATTTGTCTACCAGCATCTTTAATTGCTTTATCTCTATCACCTGTAATTAGTTTTGATGGTAATGATAGGTTATATTTCTGTAGCGTGTCTGTATCCATACCAGCATCCAAGTTACCATACACCGGTTTGGGTTCTTCTCCCCATTCTTCTTTTTCTATTTCTCTTATTATTTCTTCTTCCCCGGGATCATTTGATGCACGTTTCTTTGTGATTGCTCATATAATTTTTCCATGGGTTCGGCGGGTTTTGACCTAAGCTCTCTTTCCGGAGTTTTTCTTATGAAATCAACCGTCGGTGCTCGGTCTTTAGGATCTACAGTTTGGTTGACAACTGTTTTTTAACGTGTGGTGGTAGTAGCGTTGGTGGAGGCGGCGGCGGCGGCGGCGGCGGCGGCGGTGGCGGTGCTATAGCTCCACGTTCAGGCGGGGCAACTAATTGTGAACGTATTGCCTCAGGAAGAAGAGCCAACTGTTGACGTATTTCTGGAAGGGTAATCAAATGTTCAGCTAGCCGTCTTGTTTGCTCTGTTATTTCGCTAGTTACAGGCTTAAATACTTCTGTGGATAAATCACGACTAGCTCCTTTTTCTAGTCTTTTTTGGATAACTTTATTCTCATAGTCTTTAACAAGCTCACTCGCTTTTCGCTTTTTATCTGCTAGTTCTTTCCATTTTAACAAAGACATGTATAATATAGGTTAAATTATAATAAAATAAATTAAGATAAGATAAGTTGATGAGTTAAACCAAGTTAAAATAACTTAAATAAAGTATTAGGTAGTTTTTGTTTTCTTTTTAGCCACAGGTTTAACTGATTTCTTTTTAGCTTCATGTTTAGCTGCTTTCCTTTTAGCCGCAGGTTTAACTGCTTTCTTAACTGTAGGTTTAACTGCTGTCTTAACTGTAGGTTTAACTGCTTTTTTAACTGCTTTCTTAACTGCAGGCTTAACTGCTTTCTTAACCGCAGGTTCAACTGTTTTCTTAACCGCTGGTTCAAATGCTTTTTTGATTGCAGGTTTTACTGCTTTTTTAACTGCTTTTTCAACTGCAGTCTTAACTACTTTTTGCATTCCGTAATATCTAACTTGATTAGCCTTAAAACATTCTGCTTCTGTTCCAAGGCGTTTACCACGAGGGATTGTTTTTATTCCGCAATACCATTTTGACATATATAATAGTTAGATAATATTACTATTATCCAAGTATTATTATAATGGAAATTCAAAACTATAATATGAAGACAGACAACAGTAATTTCAAGCAGATATATAACTTCATGCCGGATTGTTGTTTCAGAATGCTTATATGCGGTAATTCAGGATCTGGCAAGACAAACACATTAGTTCACATGTTGTTAAAACCTTTAGTGTACTATGATAAGATTTACTTGTTTGCTAAAAACTTGGAACAGTCAAAGTAGAAGGTCTTGTCACAAAAAATTGAAGAGATAGCAGCAAAGAATAAAATTCCAGTCGAAGATGTATTAGAATGTTCAAATGATCAAGTTATACCTGTGAATGATTTGTATTCTGATACTCAAAAGATAGCTATTTTTGATGATTATGTTTGTGATCGTGACCAAAATGATATTATTAATTATTTCATCCAAGGCAGGCATAAGAATTGTTGTGTAATTTATTTATCTCAATCTTATTACAAAACTCCCAGAGACATTCGGTGAAATTGCTCTCATTACATCCCATTCTTTGCAACTCCAAGTATAAATGAAATAAACATGCTTTCTAGAGAACAAGATGTCAGCAAAGATCAGTATAGAAAAGCAACTGACAAGCAGTACGAATTTCTGTATCTGGATCGTCCGAGGAAGTTAGTAAAGCACAACTTCATCGGTGAAATTTAATCTAATCATATTATATATAATGGGGCTTTTTAATGATCTTGGTGAGGAAGTTACTACTGGCACTGTTAATATTACACCTTTTGGTATTGTGCTGTCTGAGTATGTAAAACAAAAACATCTGGTTAATTATCTTAACAAAGGCAAAAACCAGGAAAACATTTTATAAAGTGATCTTAACATGAATAATAATAAAATCACCAATGCTGGTAATCCAGATAAAGCAGATGATGCAGCAACAAAGCAATTTACTGTTAGAAGAATAACAAACATCATACCTGATTATAATATTGATAAAATTCCAGATATGATGAAAGATTTAACAACAGGTGTTGATGATAAACTTAGTCAAATACAAACAAAGTTACAAGCAAACCGTGAGAAAATGATTGAAATTCAAAACGGATTGAAAAATGAAATAAAACTTTTGAGTGATGCTTTAAAAGAGCTAGAAAAGAAAGAAGATGGATTGGAAGAGAGTGAAAACTACAAAAAATTAAGTGAACAAATAAGATCTGGTGTTCAAAATAGTAATACACGGATTGGAGAAATCAATAAATAAATGGTTGATAACAATGAACTAGAAACTGCTATTGCTGATGCTTCAAAACAAATGAGAACTGCTTTTACTACCGAATTAACTCAAATTAAAATATTAAATGCACAGATAAACACTAACGTTGCCGATATCAGAAAAGAGTTTGAAGATAACAAAAAGAAAATGGCTGGCAGCAAGACGCTGTAGATTGCTCTGAGCAAACTGGTTGACACTGATAAACTTGAGACTGCTATTGATGATGCTTTAAAGCAATTGAAAGCTGCCCAGGATGATAGAAGCAAAGTTTTTGACGGCGAAATAGCTTCATTAAAACAGTTTTATCAAAAGTCTGATAGTCGACACACAGCAATTCTTGGTATAATTGATGAGTTAAGAGTAAAAGTAGACTATGCAAGTCGGATTATAATTTTTAAATATACAATAGATGGAATAAGTATTATTCATGATTACGCTAATAGTTATAATAGTTTTGTGTTGCATCCGACACGAAAACCACTTGAAAGAAACATTCGTAGGAATATTCTCGAAGCGTTTACTTTGGTCACCAATCCATTTATAAATACTGCAGAATTTTTACATGTGAGTGGTAT